>JAJPUD010012824.1:5725-25057 GCA_023553655.1 Myrmecobius fasciatus
AACCCAGAGACTGGTAGCAAAAAGAGAGGTGGAGGGTAGCAGAGACAAAGTAAAAACCAATATCTAACAAAAGAAGAATGGTATTGTTATCAGAAGATATTGGGGACCCTATGATGTGGGGGTTTTGAATTGTTTCTTCACATGTATATTCATATATATACCTACCAGGGAGGTCCCTACATGTGTCTACGCTCTGTTGTTCACTAAATGCTTTTGCTTTGAACTAATTTCATCCTCTGGCTCCTTTGTATATCTAAATACATTAAACTCACACCCCAACAATACTTCAAACCTTGGACAACTTTTCAGGGATGGGGATGTGTGAAAAGGCTGATCACAGGGACTACACTTGTCAACTGAATTGGATTGAATTTGCAAGTGACAACTCACATTTCTATGGCACTTTAAAGTTTTACAGGGTTTCACAGAAATCCCACCAGGTATGTAAAGCGAGTACCATCAATTCCATTTTACATATCAGGCAACTGAAGAGCAGGGATTTTGTGACTTGCTCATGATCAAACAGATAGCAATTTCTCTTACCAGAATTTAAACCTATGTCTCCTGACTCCAAATCCAAATTAATTGTAATATAATTATAAAAGTATTGTAATACCATTACAAAAATAGTTATATATTACTATATATACATATAGATACATACATTTAGATATGTGTGTATATATATATATATATATATATATATATGTACACACACATGTACAATATCCATCTTTGGAAATAGTCTTTAAAAATTCTTCTTGAAACCAGCCTATTAATAAATAGTCCAACATCCTTTTTTTTGGCTCACTGTGAAGTCTCTATCTTCCTGCCATCTTCCATTATGAAGTTATGCAGTTATGAAGACCAAAGAGTTTGCCTTCTTTTCAGTCCCCAAATTTTTCTGAGCAGAACTCATTTCTCTAACACTCCTTGCTGGAGTTCTGCCCCATCTGAGCCACTTAGGTTTTCTTTGTTCTTTTTTATAAAGAAAGTTTCAAGTATTAGGGTCTTCTGAAGGAAAACCTTGGATAAGCAGAAATGAATACTCACAGTTGAACTCCAGATCAACTCAATTTTTGTCTGGCTCATTGGTTCATTCATTCCACACCTGTAAAATGGAGATAATAATGGCATTTAGCTCCCAGGCTGTTGTGAGGATAAAATAGTTGTAAAGAGCTTTATAGACCTCGAAACATCCTATAATTACTAGTTGTGGTGGCTATTATTATTATTATTATTATATCATTATTGCTCAGGGTATTGCTCAATGGTTTCTACCACATCTGGCCTCCAGAGGACCTCTGGGCTCCTTTTCTATTCAGACTGAGGTGTCAGGAAAAATCTTCCCCTCAGCTCAGGCAGTACATAGAATTTTGAGAAATTCTAAAACAGTCACAGACTCATAAGATTTTGTACTTTACAAGGCTTTTAGTCCAATTCTTACATTTTAGATATGGAGAAACTGAGACTTAAAGAAGAAAAATTTTAGAGCTACCTAAGAAACTCGCAAACATACATACACTCAACCCACCCTGCCCTCAACAAAATAATGATGTAAAAAAGATTTATTAGGGAAGTTCCTTCCATGAATTTGATGGAATAATAAGCCTTTGGAATTTTTGAAAGCATCTTCCTTACCGAGCAAGTGTTCTTAACCTAGACTCAATGAATAGATTTCAGGGGAAAATTGGATGGGGGAAATACTTCTTTATTTCAGCATAATTTGTTTCTTTTGTCATCTTGTGGATTTTATCAATTTATAAAACATTATTCTGAGAATATAAGAACTTCCTAAGACTTCCAAAGAGGTCAATGAGACCCAAAATAATGGTTAAGAAAACCTAGTATTGTGGAGTATAGAAATGTTGATTGACCCCTTTTTAAGCAAAGACAAATCCCAATTGTATTCCAGAGACTGAGGCTGTATTGAGGAGCGACTCTTTTAGTGTCCCACCTTGCTATCTGTAGGTAGAAGGGCTCTAGCAATTTGAGGTTGTTGGTTTGGATTCTTAGGACAGATTGTCATCAGCGGAACCTTCCTTAGAGTTTGAGCAGAAGGCTTGAATGCGTTTGCTTAGAGTTTTTTGACTATAGATCAAAAACCAGATTTCCAAGAGCCCAAGGGAGTTAGCTGCTGGAGAAATAGGAGAAATAGGGGAGAAACGAAATTCCTTGAGAGTCACATTGGAGAGTTCACCATATTCTCATCCATGTGGCCTGAGGAGAGGTCTTATGGGCAATTTTCCTCAATTTTGACCTGACAGAATCCTGAGTTTCATGGTCCTAGTTTTGAACTTTCTAAGCAATCATTCTTCCTCTTTCTACTGCCTCTCCTTAGGTAGGAGGTGGGGAAGACAGGAGGTTTGTAATTGGTTCAGACTGAAGGTCATAGGGCTAAAGGCTCTGAGGTGGCCCTGGCGGGACCCAGCTGTTTCCCAGAGGCTGCCCCTTAGTGAACACCTGCAAAAATATGAGAAGAGCTCTTGGGAATGGTGACTCACCACGAAAGTCCTTCAGTTGGAAAGAGAAATTGGTTTATTTTATTTTTTCCCTTCTGCTTGTAGAAATAATCTCAATGGAAGGCTTAGAGGGAGAGCTGCTCGGCTGGGGGCTGTTTTGCTTTCAGACCCTCAGCTGGTTTCCACGTCCTCAAATTGGTCCAGCTGCAGGCCTCATGTGATAGCTCTATTAGCCTGATTGGAAGGCACAGCTCCATGTTTTCAATGTAGCCTAATGAGACAAATTGTTGTGTTGTGAAGCCACAGTTTAAAAATACTTTATGTGTGAAGCAGTTTCTTTAAAATTATTATTTTAATGGGTCAGGACTTGGCAACCTGCCCTTTGGGGAGTGAGAATCTTAGAGAACTGGTTGGTGGGATGTGAAGTGGGAAATTAAGAACGAGCCTCTGCTCCCCTTGGTAGAATTGGCTTAGGGAGCTCCTTACTGTTGCTTCTACAATGGGTTGGGACTTCATGAACCTGATTCAGTCCTTCCTTGAAGCTCAAATGAACCATTTGTGTTAGGATGGGTGGGGATCTGTCTTGGGAGCATTGGATTATGTCATGCTAGGATTTTAAACCTGGGAATGTCTTGGAAAGATTACCTAGTGCAAATCATTTGATTTACAGGAAAGGAAACTGAAGGCTAAAGAAGTCACACAGTTAACATAGGCAACAGTGGGATCACAGTCCTCAGTTTGGGGGGCTTAGGTAGCTTGGTTTCCTGGTTTCCTGTTTATTTGATTTATTTATTATTTTTTAAAGGCTCAGATGTGTTTCCTCCAGGCTCCTCTGGGCCTTGGTTTGGTAATAACCAGCATGGTCTTTGTTAAACTTCTAGTCTTTGAATCTTTAGTTTGAATACTGTATGAGGATACATCTCAGAAAATCTCTCCTGTGTGTTTAACTCCGTCTCTCATGGTCTGTCTCTGCTCTGAGACTTAGTTACCAAAGGGATGGGGCAGGGATGAGAGAGTTTCTTGTGGGCAGCTGGCTTTTTTTTCTCAGCATCCCTAAGCTGGAGTCTTGGACTTGGAGGGGAGTGATCTACTTGGAGTGCTACTAATACAATTCTTAGAAAGGAAAGGAGGCAGGAAGTCATGGCCCACACACAGACAGAAAAAGCTGGGGTAGCTAGGTAGTTCAGTAGAAAGAGAGCTGATCCTCTCTTCCACTGATGTTCCCCATTGTTTCCCATTGTCCTCTTACGGCTATTTGACTCGTCACATTCTTCTTGGAGACTTACAATCCTTGAGCCATCTCTCTTCATCTTGTTTTTAAATTTCATATGTTGTGATTCTAGGGAGAGCAAGCTTTCTTTTAAATTGTTACCTTTTGCTTCTCTTCTTCCAGATTGTCATTCATTTTTGTGTTTTTGAATTCCCAATCAATTAGTTTCTCTTTTGTTTCTTTGCTGAGACTTGGATTCAAGTTTTTCTATTCTTCTCATTTCTGCCTTGTAGGTCACAAATTCTGTTTTCACAATTTTTATTCTTTTAGAAGTCATTGAGAAACCAGCTGGGATGGTTTCTTGAGAATACAAAGGATCCTTTGCCTTATCAGGTGTTGATTCATTTTCTGGTATTTTTCAATATTTGTTCATAGATGTCTGGACTTTTTTTTTTACTAGATCTGGAGGCTATATTTTCTTTTATTATTAATAGCATTCCTGTCGATTTATCTATTTATACCGAATACCTTTAATTGAAATTTTTTCCTCCTGGAATCACTGGTAATTTTTATTATTGTTTTTCCTTATAGTTCCCTTTTGCTTAATTTCTGCCTTTTGATTGTGATTTCCTCAATCACATCTAGTCTGCTTCCACATTGCACAATTCATAGACAATAAGTGCCTGAGGCTGGATTTGAACTCAGGCTTTTCTGACACCAGGACCGGATCATTTTATCCAGTGGGCCACACTTATCCATTGGGTAGTAGATAATTAATCAGTAGAATCTGAAGGCAACAACTATTGCCAATCACCATGATGAGGAGACCAGCCTCCTTCTTTTCCTAAAGTAATCTGTAACCAGTTCGTAAAAATGACTTATAAATTGATTCTGGCACGGGCGAGCCAACTATTATCAGGAGGTATAACCTAGCAATCAGGTGAGAGCTCTGTTGGCCGGAGCAGCCAGTTTAGGGAGTTTGGTTTTTCTAAGTAGCTTTTTTTGTGCCTGTGTTCCTTTGGTTTGTGAGCAGACCTGGAGACAGTTTTAGGCAGTGGGTTACAATGTACTGGTGGTCCCAAGGCACAGCACAAACCAAAGAACTATGCTGTGTTGCAAGGTCAGCAAAGTCTGGGTCACTGATTATGTCTTCTGAGCTCTTCCATACTCTCTTGGGTATGTCTGAGCCCAAGGGTCATGGGATCCTTACAGTTGGAGGTCATGAAATGGCATTCAAGTTATAATTTTCTTGCACCTACAGAGACTGTCTGCTGCTGAGACTGCTCATGTTCAACAATACTCCCTTCTTTTCCCACAGAATCCATAGAAAGGAAACAATTCACTAATTAGAAATTCTTTCGATCATTTGACTGTTCTTAAAAAATACAAATAACTCTTTGGAGGGTAATTTAGAAGATTATCCAATTATGATTCATACTAGATATAGGTAAAACCTAATAGACACCTAAATTCAGTATGAATCATAATTGGATAATCTAAAACTCAATTGTTGGAGTCTCATGACATCTGACTTCTAGAGGTTCTTGACCCCGGCACAAACATGCCTTTAAGGAGGCAAAGTGGTTCAGAAACACAGCCTCTATTGAATATGTTCTCAGTGAAAGTCTCTGTTGACTCTGGACGTATTATTCATAATAGTCCAACCCTGAGGTACCAATATGTCAAGCTCTGGAGCCATGAGCAACACGGACACAGACAAATATGACTCCCTTTTGACACACATAACACAACTTTTCTGACCAACATCCTCAAAGAATAATATTGCAAACAAGCAGCAAAGGATCACAACTCATTATTATTACCCTTGCAAGTCTCACTCTGGTTTCCATTTGCACTCTTACCTCACAAAAATTTCTTTATGAAATATAGTGTCATATCTTCCAGTATTCTAAAAATACACATTCATTCTGTTTCTTTCCCTTATATATCTTGTCTATCTTGGCTCTGGATAGAGGTACTGATGTAATCAATGGATACCTTCTTTCTCTTTCAGTTGCTGGATAAAATCAGGGAACAAATAGACAGAAAGCTATAGTGATTGAGGGATTTAGGAAGACCTGAGTTCAAAACTCTAGCTAAGTTCTTTATAAATGTCCAAGATGATGAGTTGCAAGTTAATCACCTATATTCATCCATTTAAGATGTCTACCTTGATTTCTGATGAAATCCCCAATTTGGGGGAAAGAGTTCTCTTGTTTCCATTCTCATTTATTATTATTTTAATTTTTTTTATTTTAATTTTTTTTTGCTTTTTTTGCTGAGGCATTTGGGGTTAAATGACTTGCCCAGGGTCACACAGCTAGGGAATGTTAAGTGTCTGAGACCAGATTTGAACTCAGGTCCTCCTGACTTCAGGGCTGGTGCTCTAACCACTGCACCACCTAGCTGCCCCTTTTTCTCATTTATTATTAAGATTCTTTCTTTCACTATGATGATACCAGTGAGATCTTAGTTACAGGAGAAAGAATACTAGGAGTCAGAAGAGTTTGGTTTGTGTCCTGTATTCATCATTTACTAGTTATGTGACCTAAATCATTCAATCTCTTAGTTTTCTCATCTGAAAAATAGGATTGAGTATCTACCTGACCCCCATCACAAGACTGTTGTGCACAAAGTAATTTATAAGCCTTAAGACTGTATGTACATGTGTGTGAGAGGGGGGGATGGGAGCAGGAGGGAGAAAAGGAAGGGGAGGGAGAGAGAGGAAGGGAAGGGGAGGAGAGAGGGGGAGAGGAATAGGAGGAGGGAGAGAAAGACAGAGAGAGGGGGGGGAGGGGAGGAGAGGAGGAGGGAGAGAGAAAGAGAGAGAGGGAGGAGAAGAAGACACAGTAGAAGATGACAAAAAGGGGGAGGGGAAAGGAAGGGGGAGAGGAAGAGAGAGGGAGGGGGAGACAAAGACACACACACACACACAGAAACAGAGACACAGAGAGAGGAGTGTGCTATCATGCTTATATTGATGGGGGAAGGAAGATAAAGGAGGATCCATCTGGTGTACTATAGATGATGCAGGGGTATCCTGAGAGTGATACAGAGGTCATACTATTTATATTTTATAAATGACCTATTTATGATATAGGTCATACATTTATAATGTGTATCTTTAATCAAGATATTTCCGATCCATACAACTTGGGGCATGACTGTAATCTAAACGCATCATTATGAGGAAAACTTTCCTTTCACAGAAGATAACTGCTTAGAAGTAGAGGTAGGCTGAACAAATAAATTTGCATGAAAAGTACTCAAAAAACTAAGATGAGTTTATCATTGAAACAAATAGTTTCTTCTTAGATGTTATTGTTGTATTATTAAAGTTTTCCATCACTGTTTTTTTCCCAGTGTCCTCATTAGCATATTCAATAAAAACAACTCTCATTATGAACCAAAATATGCACAATCTTTAAATATATGTACATGATAATGAGATGTCATTGTTGGCAACCCATCCTTGCCTCTCTAGCTTATTTCTGATATTTGAGCACTATTCCTGGATGTACATTTCCTGTTTTGCTGTTGACCTACCCCTGTGCTCTGGAATTTCATTTTCCACTGTCATGAGGGCCAGGAATCTCTCATACCTCAAGGTTATGCACATATTTCAGGAGTTATACCCTGTCTTCCTTGATGTCATTCTCAGTTCTGTTGAGCTTTCTTTTAATGTTCTGGGCCCTTGTTGAGGAGCATGGCATAAGGCAAAAAAATATCACTCACCATTCCATTATCTGCTCTCTTTGCATGTGTGTGTTCATGTCTCTTCATGTTTCCTTATTTCTCTACATATTTTTGAATGTATATATATGTATGTGTGTATCTACCCATCTGTATTTGTGGACAATTCCCTGTCATATGAATATGTATTCTCTCTCATAGACACATATACATATATACACATACATTATACATAATATGTTTATGTGTATACACACACACATTCTCCCAGGTAGATTAACAAAGGACTGAGGATCTCATTCCCAATAAGCATGGAGAACTGGAAGAATTTTACAGTGATCTGAATAAAGTAGATGATGTTTATATTTATACCATGTCCAAATGATTCCTATTTATGCTCCAAATGTAGGCCGGTCTCTCTTCAAAAGGAGTAAATTTGAGAAACTTAGGTGAGAAGTATCAACTAAATGTATCAAATTTGCTGTCTGATGTCCTTATCAAGTACAAAACTCTCCAATGTACCAAAATTAATTAAAATGCAATTGGGAAATGTTTATTTTTTATAAAGCTTTTTATTTTCAAATGCATAGATTGTTTTTTAACATTCACCCTTGCAAAATTTTGTTTTCCAAATTTTTTTCTCTCTCCCTTCCCACCCTCTCCCCTAGATGGCAAGCAATCCAATATATGTTAAACATGTGCAATTCTTCTATATATATATTTCCATAATTATCATGCTGCAGAAGAAAAATCAGATCAAAAAGGGAAAAATGAGAAAGAAAGCAAAATGCAAGCAAACAACAAAAATGAAAATACTATGTTATGATCTACACTCAATTCCCACAGTTCTCTCTCAAGATGCAGATGGCTTTCTCCATCACAAGACCATTGGAACTGGCCTGAATCATCTCACTGTTGAAAAGAGCCACGTCCATCAGAATTGATTATCATATAAATTTGTTATTGTTGTATACAACAAGATCTCTTGATTGTATTCAATTGGGAAATGTTTAGCAAAATAAATGAATAATATTAATTTGTGGTTTTCTAAATTAATATAAGACCCTTATCTATTTAACATCAATGTTTAAGGTTGCCATTAGAATATGAGCTCCTTCAAGTCAACAAACATTTACTAAACACTTAAATGACTAACAGCAGATACAAATACAAACAGAAAGTCCTCATTCTCAAAGTGCTTACTTACTAATGGAGGCAGGGAGCTGAAAAGTAAGAGGGAGAGGTTGGAGAAAGTTCTCTGGAGATGAGTCAGTAATGCATCTTGGAGGGGAATGAAAACATGGTTGATCTTGACCTTAAAATGGAGATTCTGGGAAGAATCAGTCAGTCAGAGGGAGAGACAACAAGGAAAAGCTTTCAATGTGAGAAATAGTCCAGAGATGGAGTAAGCTTTCAGGGTGAAGGGGCTTTTCTGGTATGGTAAAGTTCCAGCAAAGGTGAATCAGCAGAGCAAACTGGAGAGGAATGAGGACCTGCTTCTTGAGAGTAGGAATGGTTATTCTTGCCTTTCTTTAGATGCCCAGGGCTAAGCATTGGCACATGGTAGGCACTGACATGTTTCTTGACTTAAGTTACCAGAGTGAAGTATTGGCTTGATTTACCAGAGTGGTCTTTCTTAAAACAAACAATTTAAAAACAAAATCTTCCTTAAAAACACTCCAAAAAGTACCCGAATATGAAGTCAAAGAAGAAAAATAACATGAGGAGGTGGGACTTGTTTTCAGAAGTTGGAAGTGTTCAGATGACCACTGGACCCTTGAATCAATAAAAAAATATATTCATTAAGCATTTACTATGTGCAACACACTTAGGACCCAAATAAAAGAGCAAGATGATTTCTGCTCCCAAGGAACTCACATTTTAATGGAGGAGATAACACAAAGGAGGTAAGTCAGATGAAAAAGTACCATCATTCTTAGGGTGCAGCAGCAAAACAAATGGTAGTAGGTCCTCTTTCATGTCATTTTCATAGATAAAAAATCTCACCAACTTCTGATATTGAACCATGTGACAATGCCATGGATTCTGGTAGTAAGGACTTTCATTTCTTGGTTTTCATTGGATGTGGTTGCAGCATTTACAGGACCAATTGCCAGCGTACAACCTTGGGTTGCTTCTTAAGATGATGGCTACTGGGGCTAGGCTAGAAGCAGTTCTGTTAGTCTGGAGGATACTGTTACTTACAAGATTCCTGGACTGTCTTTTTCGGGATCTGAGAAGAAGTGATGGGGATGATTTTACTAAACATTCAGAAAAAAGTAAAAAAAAATCACTAATAAGTTGTTTTTTGTTGTTCAGTTGTGTCTAACTCTTGATGATCCCATTTGAAGTTTTCTTGGCAGAGAGACTGGAGTGGTTTCCCGTCTCCTCCTCATTTTACAGATGAGGAACTGAGGCAAACAGGGTTAAATGACTTGCCCAGGGTCACTCAGCTAGTAACTGTTTGAGGTCTGATTTGAAATGAGCCTTTCTAACTCCAGCCACAACATTCTATCCACTGTACCACTAATAAGTAGAGAAATATAAATTAAAATAATTCTGAGGCATTATCTTATGCCCATTAAGTTGAGATAATATGTGGAAAGCATTTTGCAAAGCCGAAAGCAATAAATACACAGATATAACGTTAGCTATTATCTCAAATTAGCAAAGATGCAGAAACTCATTTGTTGGAGAGGCTATGGGGAAGACAAGCATTGCAAGTGCCCTGTTAATGGATCTATGAATTGACTTAGTCATTTTGCAAAACAGTTCAAAATTATGTAAGAGAAGTTGTTTATATCCTTTAACCCAAGGATTCCACTACTATATAGGCCAAGGATGTAATTGACAATAAAAAAATCTAGATATACAAAAATACAGCAATCAAGAAATCATTAGTTGATCTGATTTGGGAAGAGACTGAATTCACACAGTTAACAATTTCTTGACGTGCTTCAATGCTTAAACAACACAGAAACAAACTTGAAAAAAATCTTTTTTAGATCTCCCTAACACTCTGCTGGCATGAAAATGATGGGAACTTTGGGTAAAAGTGACCACTTCTTAGACACAGAACAAGAGGAAAGTTAAACGTAGTCTATCATCCAACCTGGATTTTTAGAGAACAAATTTTCACAGTTTCCTAGAAAAATCAAAAGTACAATTCTACTAAATTCTAAAATTCTACAGGGAAAGTCAGCCCCATATTACTGTGAAGTTCTCAAGAATGAAATGCTGAAGACTCAAAAAACAAAACAAAACAATTCTAATGAGGAGGAAAAGGGGAATTGTTTAAAGAGACGGCTGTGGATGCACAGGGAACTCATCAACTAATTTAGATTTGAAAACAACACAGCAGATGGAAATGAAGGCATGTAATGGAGGATGAATAAAAAATCATGGTGTGATTATGGAAAAGCAGGGTAAGGTGTGTGAAAGCTCCAAATGAACTGAGGCTGTCGAGGAAAGAGAAGGATGGTAAAGAGTAGAATTGATAATGTTTTGTTTTGCTTTGACAGCTTTTCTGGGCAAGCAAAAAAAAAAGGCTGGAAACTGGGAGCTGATGAGATGCTGCTGATGCTGCACAATAGAGAAGAAGGGGAATTGCTCCTTGGAGCTGATTTTTCTGACAATTAGAATGGCCTTTGGATTGGAAGAGAAAGAAATGGTTAATAGGGAGTTGATATCCAAGATAAATAGCAATATCAGAAGAGAACTTCTAACAACTCCTGATGAATTCAAGGCACTTCTCAATAGAGCTAAATTTCTAGGTCCCCCTGACCCCAAAAACTCAGGAATATGATTTTATGAGCCATTGTAAGGTATTTCTAAAAGGTCATGTGTGAGAGTGCACATATATTTAAACAATGCTCATACATATGTATAAACCCACATGGATATGTACACACATCTAACACATAATATATGTGCTTGTGTGACTGTGTGTGTATGTACACAAGACTGGGGCCAAGAATCCTAAGGTAAACAGATGTTCTTTAGATTGACAACCTTTGTGACAGTGCTTAGTAAATACTTACAATGCTCCTAGATTCTTCGGCTCATATGTGTGTTTACACAATGTATATGTCTGTATATATATATGTATATATATATATATAATTATGTGCACACATTCCCCATATATAAATACATACCTACATATGTGTGTATTCCTGTTTGTATCTTTGCATGGGTATGACCTTATTCATTCATTTATCTATTCATTTATGCAAACAGAAATTGTAGCTTTTATTAGCTATTGGATATTTGGCTCTATAAAAGTGTGGACAAGACAAGCTTTGTGTTCTGAGACAAGCTCACCTCTGTTCATCTTCATTGTGAACTATAGTTACCACCCATAAGCCTAGGGAAAAGATGCTACTTTATCCATTCTTTCACTCAGGACCTATCTTCTTCATTTTCTACTTTATTTTTCTACTCCAATTATCCAGCATTTAATTTTTTTTCTCTCTCCCATCTTCTCCCTCTGTGACTGAAAGAAAAGAAAAAAACAAAGCCCTTGTAACAAATATGCACAGTCAAGCAAAACAAATTCCTTTATTGGCCATGAGCAAAAATATGTCTCATTCTGGATATTAGTCCATCATGGATCCCTTTATCTCTGAAATGAAAGGAAAAGTGCTGGACATTTCTATCTTCTGGATTTGAGCCCTTACATGGGGCTATAGCTTTCTTTCCTCCCCTGGCTGGCAATCATTGCTCTTGCTACCTTCTATGGTGTCTGCTTAATCTCTTTCCTTACTCTAGATTTAATTAAGTGTTGCTGTGCAACTATTGCTTTCTTTTTTAAATGGCCAGTATAGTTGGGACCAGGGACCCTAAGGTAAGGAGAAATGTCCCTGAAGCCTTGTGATGCTTCTGGGGCCCTGGGCTCAAATCTCTCCCTCTAAGTATGGGCAGTCCATTGTTGGGGTTCCCCAGTCTCTTTTCCTGGCCTACTGGCGGTTCATAGGTATTGCTGCATTATATCTTAAGGTCCTGGGGCTTTTGGAAGATCAGTGAACACTCTGGCTAATAGGATCAATAAATAGAAGGGACTTTCAAGGTCATGTAGTCTGATTCCTTAATTTTGTAGGTAAGCACACTGAGACTAAAGGTGGGGGGGATGGGAAAATATTAACTCAGAAGAGTGAAGACCCGGGTTCATATACTACCTCTGATATGTACATATATGATCTTGGATAAGTCACTTTAAGTCCCTTGAGCCTCAGTTTCCTCATGTGGACAATGAGAGGGCTAGACTAGATAATGGTCCCTGAGATCCCTTCCAACACCAGACTCTGAACTTCTAAGCCTAAATCTATGGTTCTTTTTAGTTCAATGATCTCATGGTATCTCTTTTCTCTGCTTCTTTTCTGTACAAACCTCAACTCCTTTCCCAGACCATCAGTCTCCTACCCTGACCTGGGAGTTCTATTGACCTATTGAATAAAATCAATTGGAATTGAGCCGGTCACTTTCCCTAAGGTGATTTCTGAGGTCCAAGATACTCCATCCAAATGGAGGATGAGCCAGAGTTTCATGAAATGCTGTCATTTTTGTCATCTTCCATAATTTCTGGAGCCAGAGAAAATCTAGAGTGGAATCCCTGGATAATCTGAAAAGTGTCGTACATGAAGTAGAAGTGTAGAACACGAGTGCCCAAATAACCCAGATAAGTTTAAAAATAAATCTGAGAATTCATGTTGCTATCACTTGAGAAGTAAATGGAGGAAAAGTCATTGGTTCCATTTTATGGATGAGTAGATTGAGGTTCAAGGGAGTGTAGGGTAAAGAACAATGGATTCATAATAATAATACCTAATATTTGCATAGCACCTACTATGTGCCAGGCATCATGCTAAGTATTTTCCAGTTCTCATTTGATCTTCACAACAATCCTTGGTGGTAGATGATATGATTATTCCCATTTTACAGCCTTGCTCAGGGTCATACAATTAGTAATTGTAGGAGACCAAATTTGAACTCAGGTCTTCCTGACTATCTCTTGCACCACCTAGCCCTGAGCTTAGTTCATAATGTCTATAACCTTGAACATATCATTTCATTATTTAGGCCTCAGTTTCTTTTTCTTTAAAATGAGAAGCCAGTCAGTTAATATTTATTAAGATCCTACTAACTGCCAAACACTGTACTAGGATTGGATTAGATAATCTTTTGATTTCCTTCCAAACCTAAATATCTGAGATTGAGATCTCTTTTGTGTTGCTGGTATATGCCTCCTATTAGTATCACTGAAAGGTTATCATTTTAGGTTACTTGAACAACAATGGTGGAACCTTAGGTTTGATGGAATCCTTTTTTTCCCCTAAATTCTAGAGATTCATGGGATTGTAGATTTAGAGATGACCTCTGAGGTGATTGTGTCTAACCCTTCTTATTCAAGGTCATCCAACTCATAACTCATCTCCTTTTATTCCCAAGCCAGTGGACTTTCCACTGTGCAATAATCATAAGGGTGAATATCAGATCCCATTTGTGTCAGTTTTATAGTTTAAAAACACTTCCCAACCATCTTTGATGTTGGTAATTTGAGCACGATATACATTTAACAGATGAAGAAGATCAAGTTCAGAGGGGACAAAGTCACACAGCATACTGTACTGCCTCTGAGGCAGGTCTGTGCAAAGAGGACAACTGTGGACTGGCTCGTTGGGTACCTTCTTTTGTGAACATATCCTCCAATCCCTCTACTCAAGCAACCATGTAAGTGGAGTTCCTTTCCATGTTTTCATCAGGGCAAATACAATAGAAAGGAGACATCCTTGGAATAGACATGCAAAGATCTGGATAATTGAAACCCTACCCTTCCCCTTATTTCTCATGTCCATGACCCTGGAATTCAGTTCATGTCCTTGGGACTAGACAAGATGACCCTTTCAAGTCTATGATCTCATGTTTCCTGATAGTCACTATCAGCCAGAACAAAGCAATTACTTCCTCTGCCATCCATCGACATAATTTCATTCAGTAGAATCTAATCCTCTTGTCTCCACATTACCCCCCAAATCCCAGGGTTACCCATAAATCATTACTGCTCCAAGGAGTTCCTTCCTATGCTGGGCCCAGTCAGAGTTTCCATCTGTTCATCCTTTCTAATCATAGGACCATAAATTTCAGAGCCGGAAGGAACCTTCAATCAAATACTTCCTCCATCTATAGATAAGGAAACCGAAACCAAGAGAAATGAAATGCTTTGCCCAAGTCACGTAAATAAGTGGCAGAATCTAAATTAGAATCCTGCGTCTTCTAATTCCAGGTCTAGCATTATTTCCATTGAACCATGTGCTTTCTCTCCTAAGTACAGTACCCTGGTCTTCTTATACATGAAAATAGCTTCTTTCTTTCTTTTTTTTTGATAGACTATATTTTTTAGATTTAAAAATTATTGTTATCTTTTGTTTTAGCATTTAGCATTTAGTATTTAGTATCTCTAAATTTTCTCCTACTATGCATTCTCTTTCCTCTCCCACAGTTATTGCATAAAATGAGTGTTTTTTAGGAAAAAGAAAAAAAAATTAGAGAAAGTGAACAATACATCAAAATCCAATCATTTTTAATGTCCTTATCCTTTACACTGGGTATAAGATCTAGTTCAAAGGGCCCTTCTAAGGACCCTCAGAGTATAAAGTCTTTTCTCCTTCCTGCTAGTCGGGTGCTACAAACTCAGCTTTTCACTAACTGCTGCTAAATTTGGAACCTAAATTTCTTCCTCCTTCTCCCCGCCCCCAAACATGCAATCCTGATACCAAAATTTATTTAAAATCTTGATTCTATATAAGGAGGATGAAAGAAAGTCAGAAATCCTTGGTCTTCAAAGGAGGAATTTAGGGATATGGAAGGGGAGGAGGAATTATTGACAGGGTCAAGAGACATAAAGGGGTATCCAGGAAGGTTGCTGTATTAAACATGGGTAGTACTTGTCTCAAATATCTTCCCTACTAACTTGTTTCTGATACCTGAAATTTCACCATTAAAACAAAATTCCTTTATGTCTATACTTAAAACTTATACAAGAGAAAACAAGCCAGAATGAGCACAATGGACTTGGAAGGTGGAGAACGGGGTAGAAGAAAAGGGCCATGAAAGGAGAAGGGATTTACAGCAAATTTTTTTCATGACATTGCTAAGGTCAACTCAACTGCCAGCCAACCAACCAACCAAGGTGTCATAAGATCGTAAATTTAGGTCTGGAAGAGACTTTGCAGGTCCGTTAGTGGAACTTCTTCATTTTACACAGGCAGAAACTAAGATACAGAGAGGACAAATAACTTATCTAAAGTCAAGCAGATAGAGTCCATAGAGGTCCAGCCTGGAGTTAGGAAGACCTGAATTCAAATCCATTCTCAGACACTTGTTAGCTGAGTGATCCTGGGCAAGTCACTTACCTTTTGTTTGCCTCAGTTTCCTCATTTGTAAAATGGAGATAAGAATAGCACCTACCTTTCAGGGTTATTTTATTTTATTTTTTTATTTTTTTATTTTTGCTTTTTGCTGAGGCAATTGAGGTTAAGTGACTTGCCCAGGGTCACACCTTTCAGGGTTATTTTAAAGATCAAATGAGATAATCATTGTAAAATTCTGGGTAAGTCACTTAACTTTTGTTTGCCTCAGTTTCCTCCTTTATAAAATGGGGATAATAGCACCAATTTCTCAGGGTTGTTTTAAGGATCAAGTAAGATAACAATTGTAAAGTTCATAGCACAAATCTTGGTGTATAGTAGGTGCTATAAAAATGTTAGCCACAATGATGATAGTGAGTGTCTGAAGTGAGATATAGAACCTGGACTCCCCTATTCTACAGTAGTCTAGCCACTATTCCACACTGCCTCTCTCATATCACAAAGTTAGACATTCTTTAGGGATTCATCCAGGGATTCATCATTCACCAACTGGAGTTGATGGTGGTTCTCTTAATATTTCCTATCCTGTCTCTTTCCCCTCCAACCCAGTCCCATCTTGGTTTTCATGTTCTCATCTTTCTGGCTCCTTGTCATGAACATGTATGTCACCAACTGGGGATAGCCCTCTCCATCCTAGAACACTCAAACAAATCAGCTGCCTGGCCAGTAATCTCCAAGCTCCTTGTTCCTCCCTCCCCCCTCCAGCTGTGAGCATATCACTCTCTTGCTTGCCTTTCTTCAAAGCTTGTTCTGCTTCTCTTTGTTCTATGCACAATGCTCTTGGAAGAGAGAATTGGATAGGGCCAGCTGCAATTGTCTTTCCAAATATGAGACTGATAAGGACTTGGGAGGATAGAGGAAAATGGCAAACTCAATTAGAAGCAGATCTCATATGGAGAAGATGGGACAAAGGCTCAGGGTACAAAGAGAATGGAGAGCAATTAGAGAAGAAGCTGGGGAGTTTTGCTCAGTGGTAGCAGCCGTGGGAGGAGGGATGAGACTGAGATTCAATATATAGATCAGGGATAGTATAGGATGTTGGAACAGTGAAGGATTTTAGAGTTCATTTCATCAACCCTCGCCTTTTATAGAAATAGTTATTGACTTTCAGAGAAGGGGAAATGATCTGCTTAAAATCACACAATGAGTCAGTGGTAGTTATGGGCTTCATCTCAGGTCCTGTAAGTCTTTTTGTTATTGAGAAAATTAAGGCCAGAGAAAGAGGAGAAGTGAGTTGCTGAAAACTACATAGCTGCAGAGTTGGGATGTGAATGTAGGGTTTTTTTTGGACATCTACTTGAGCACCCCTGGGCTTCTTCTTGTGCATATAGATTGTTTCCACTACAAGGAAGCTTTGCAGATATCCAGTTCTAACCTTTCTCTTGAACTAGAGCTGTATTTCCAGTGGCTCATTGGACAGCTCCACTTAAACATCTCATAGGCATCTTGTACTCAACAGCCTGAAACAAAAGTCATTATTTTTGGCTTCCTCTAAACCATTTCCCTCCCAAAGTCTGTTAATGGCACCGCCATCTTGCTGGCCATACTGACTGGAAATTCTGATGTTATATCTGTAAATTGAGAGTCAGAGCAAGTAACTTCTAAAATCTGGATTTTCAAGCCTATGATCCTATTAAATGTGTCATCCTTCTGGTCACATGGTGTTGAAATCCTGGTATTATCCTTGATTCCTCATTCCTCTTCATCCAATACTTCCAGTTGGTTGCCAAATTTTGGCATAACAAATCAACATTGAATTTGACCTCTTCTTTCTATTTCCCCAAGTTCAGGTCCCTATTGCCTCTCCTCCCCAATAGCCTCTTTTCTGCTCTCCTTTTCTCTGTTCCAATTCATCCTTCACATAGACACCAGTTCCTAATGCTCAGGTCTGACCATGTCATCTGATTACTCCAGGGAGTTTCTATTACTTCTAAGATATAATTGAAACTCCTCTCTGTCTGGTCCGTAAGTCTCTTCACTATATAGCCTATTCTTCCCTTCCAAGACTTCTTATATATTGTTGTTATACAGTTATTCCAGGTATGCCCTCCTCTTCATGATCCCTTTTTTGGAACTTTCTTGGCAAAGATACTGGAGGTTTGCTATTTCCCTCTCCAGCTCATTTTACAGATGAGGAAACTGAGGCAGACTATTACATGACTTGCCCAGGGTCACACAGCTAAAGGTCTCCTTTGAACTCAGGTCTTCCTGACTCTAGATCCCTGTGCCACCTAGTTACTCTTTTCTGTAGTACTCTTCCTTTAAACCCTACATCCCAATAGAACTGCCTAACTTGCTATTCTTTTGGAACTATCCAGTAGCTGTTCCCCATACTTAGAATGCTCTCCCTCCACATCTCTGCTTCTTGTAATCCCTGGCTTCCTTCCTTTAAGATTCAGTTCAAATTCTGCTTTTTATATGCTGCCTTTCATTACCTCTGTAATTACTGCCCTCCCTTTCAAAACTATCTTGGATTGATTTTGTATGCAATCTAAATATATCTAAATATGTATATGTTGTTTCCTCCATTAGATTGTAAGCTGCTTTATGTGTGTCTTTGTATTTCAGTGCCTAGAATAGTTCCTACTATAGATTTAATAAGTACTTGTTGAGTAAGGTTTGGACAATATTTCCTTTCAGTAATCCTGTAGAGAAACTAGACCCACTTTTTTAAACCTCATTTTATAAATGGGTTGGTATAGGGCCAGAGTATGTAGTTTCAAATCTTGTATTTTCTAGCTCTATCTCTGACAATGCACAAATACCTTAATCTCTCCTGCCTCAGTGTCCTTATCTGTAAAATGAAGCAATAAGATGACATGATCTCCAAAGTCATTTCTAGCTCTAAAAATCTGTTATTCTAAGATGAGGAAAGAGAGTCTTGGAGTAATAGTACATATCAGAGCTGAGATCTATTCCCAATTCTCTTCTCCTTCCAAGTCCATTGTGCTTTCTGTTGCATCACATTGTTTCATCAAATGACCAGAACTGTCCAAAAGAGAAATGGGCTGCCTCAAGAACTCGACCCCAATATCAAGTAATAACTAGATGACCTCTTGTCAAGGAGAACATTTGGTCAGGTGCTGGAACTGATGTTCTTTGATGGGCAGGGTCTTTCTCTTATCTAATTCATCTTAAATCTCTCTCAGCACTATGCACCCTGCCCTACTTATAGAAAGGTTTAATGAACATCTGCTGTCCTTTCTAACTCAGAGCTTCATTGGCCCCCTTTTAAAAAAATCCAGTTTGTAGTGAAGTCATCACTACTGCATTAGCCCTCTCTCCCTCCCTTTTTTCCCCATCCTACCTCTCCCACATCTTTTATCCTTTCTCTGTTTTTCCTCTCTCCTATTATTCTCCATCATATTCTGACATCCTTTATATTTCCCCCCTTTTCCTTCTCTTTTCCCTTATTTCTCTTCCCATCCCTCCCACATCCTTTATTCTTTCTCTTTTCTTTTCTCCATTCTTTCCTTCCCATGTCCTCTATTTTCTCCTTCCTTCCTTCCTTCCTTCCTTCCTTCCTTCCTTCCTTCCTTCC
>JAJPUD010012824.1:25067-38240 GCA_023553655.1 Myrmecobius fasciatus
CTTCCTTCCTTCCTTCCTTCCTTCCTTCCTTCCTTCCTTCCTTCCTTTCTTTCTTTCCTTCTTTTTTTCTTTCTTTCCATCCCACCTATCCTACATCCTTCATCTTCTCCCTCTAATCCATTTCTCATTATTTCTCTACTTCTTTCTTTCCCCTCTCCTTCCACCACCCCCAAATCACTTGTGCCAAGATGCTAGACAGTTGTAGTGATTTGGATGCTCCTAAAGGAAGCATGAGAGGGAGTTGAGGAATAGAAAAGGTCTTGCTTGGAGCGGGAACTAGCAAGCTAAAGAGGGGTACTCAGGATCTGGGAAGGTCTGAAAGCTCTGTTATATTTAGGTCAACTGAAGGAACTGATATATTTAGCCTGGAGAATAGAAGTCAAGGGAGATGGGAACAGGACATGAGAGCTTTTCTCCAATATATGAATGATAGTCATTTGGAAGAGTAGTGTTTCTGGAATGGAACTGGGCTTGTGATTTCATTGATAGAGCATCCCAATGAGGAAAATTTCCTCTTCTTTAGCATGGGACAGCACTTATCTGCTATTCTAAGAGATGAAGTAACTTGCCAATAGCCAATATGTGTCAAAGACAGAATTTGAACCCAAGACTTCCTGACTCTAAAGAAGGCTCTGTATCAGAACTTCCACAAGCTATCTCTATATGTAACAAAGTACATGCTTAAGAAATACTTGTAGAAGTGGAATGGACAGAAAGTGGGAAAGTCTAATTATTATAACCTTGCAACAATGGAATGAACTTCCTCATGAGGTAATGAGTTTCCCATCATTCCAAGTGTTCAAGTGGAAATTGGATGAGTCCAGGTCAAGGATCCCCTATAAGATATTCCTACATGGATTGGAGATGGATAAGTTTAGGATATAAAGGGCAGGGCATGGAACAAAACAGGATCACAGATTTAGAATTGGAAGATACATTAGAGGTTATTTGTGTCCTATCCCTTGAAAAAATTCCATGACTTGTTCTTCGTTACACAGTTAGCGAGTGCCAAAAGCATGATTTGAACCTAGGGCTTCCTGAGTCCAAAGCCATCATGCCATATACTCATTCACACAGCTTCTTTTCACCTTCATAATTTTGTTGAGTGTCAACCTTAGGGCTGAAGGTCATCCACAACTGCTTAGTCCATCTTTCCCAACCCTTGGGACAGTTCCATTCCCATTGCTCTTTGAATTCTAATCAAGTCATGATTGGGGAGGAGGGTCTTGTTTCAAGGAGAAAAAAATTAAGGCAAGAGCATCAGGACTCCAGGGAAACAAAGGAATCATATAATGTACCTTTATTTGTCTCTCTAGACTCTTGGAAACTTACATAACAATCGTGCTTTAATTATGACACCATTTATAGACAGTTAAAATGCATTTTCATTTATAAATATTTTACATTTGGTCCATAGAACAGGTCTTTTTTCCCTTCTAAATAATACTGTACTCTTTTAACAGGCTCTGTATATAGTTTTGAATATGCATATATTACATATATATTTTTATATAGAGATAAATTTGCTCGGTGTTTCTGAGAATAAATTCCTTATTGCAAAAAGCATATATGATAATACAATATCTTTTTTTCCTTTCTGGGCAGATACTACAAAAAGTTACAGTTATTCACAGTTCACATAAGAGGGCTACAACACTAATTTTGTGCTATATGTGAGATGTCTGGGCAGAAACCAGCTCAGGGACTTCTTGCCAAACATCTTCCTTACAAATGTTTACAGTCACACATGAAATACTCAGCATGAAGCTTAGAACAACATGGAATCCACTTAACATTCAACACGAGAGAAAAAAAGGTGGAAGAGGGTTTTTTTTTTAAATACTAATGGAGTTCAGAGACAGCATGGGAACGATGGCTGTGATAGCATGAGATTATACTATGGTGGGTTTCTTTTTCTTCATCTTAAACCCCAAAGATTTACAAGATGTTTTTATTTCATAAGTTCAGCTATCAACATTTAAAATGCCTTAGAGTTGAGGCTATATTACAATTTGGAAATGATTTCAAAACTATTGAACAATATTTTGCAAGTGAGACTGGGGATGATGCGAGCAGAAATAGATGTGTATGTGTTGTGTATATTTATATATTATATATGTATATATGTGTTTTCTACAATAATGTGCTTAACATTCTGAGAATAATACTTTATTGCAAGAATGGGTATATGTTGGTCACCTTCAGACAAAAACGACAAAAAAGAAACCAAGTCACAGTTAGTTACCATATTTGTCACAGGTTTGCCCTATGCGGTTTGAGGGCTTGCTAAGGATTTATTTATGATGCACAGAAAGTTGGTCGCAAAACATGCTGCATTAAACAGTCTCTCAGCTGTTTACAATCAGACACTGGAATCCTTCAATATTCAGATGTCTTACTTGGAGCTGCCAAAGGAGAAATGCTCTGTGAATGGAATATTAGTATTTTACTGAGAAACTGTCCTCATGCCAAGGCCATTGCCATCTCGTCACTGCTACTGACACTGTCACCACAACAACTGCCACTAAGACATACTTTCTTAAAAGAAAAAAAAACCCAAAACAAAACAACCCAAATCCCCCAAACCAAAAGGTTGTGTGCATATGTGTATGTTAAATCTTCAAAGGGTTAACAGGGTCCCTGGCGTAACATTGGTGACTTTGCCTGGCATTGGTGGGTACGGGATGGAGGAAAGCCCTTTACTATATAGAACTCAAGAATGATGGAGAGATGCTGAGGTTTCAGATGGGGTGGTAGAGGAAAGGGAGGAATTAATTAGCAAACAGGTCAGAGCTGAGCCTTGGACAGGCCCTTTTAATTTGGCTAAATCTGCAGCTGTTTTGTACTTTGAGTTGGGCATCTTAGAACCAACATATGATGGCACCGCTGCTAACTTTCAGCAATGGGGCATTTTGCCCCTGGAATGGTTGGGAAAAATTCTTTTTGTGCTTCCTGCACCCACATGGGCAAGTAAGAGAGAAAACAGGCTGATCATTAGAAAAGCCTGATTGGCAGTTTCCTTTTGGGGATGGAAAGTTTTGCTGCAAAGAGCTCTGGGGAAGGATTAAGCCTGTGCTCTAAGAAATGGACCTTCCTGATCTGATTTGGGGCGGGTGGTTAACGTCACTCTGCTTAAGCTGCCTCCAAAGAGAAAAGAACGCAAGAAATAACCAAAGAGCAGAGCTGGTTACGGACACCTTAAGGGCAAGCTTTCCCTGGAAATCTTCAGCATACAAAATATTGTATTCACACGTACAAAACAGCTTTCAAATGGAATTGCACTCCTGCAAATTCAGAGATAACAGTCCTGGGTAAGAAATAGGTCATGAAAAGGATGAAAAACTCCATGGCACAGAACCTCAAAGCATTGGTTGTGCCACAAGGTGGGATAAAAATGCCCTATTTGTTAATTACAAATTCCACAATAATTCAATTCTTATTGAGAAAGGATTAAAAACATTAACAGTCTGTGGATTGCTGGAAAGCCGCTAATTGTTTCCACCCACTGGAGCCCACCAAATGGTCTGACAGTCCCCATGTCACTTCCCTTTGAGTGGTGATGGTCTTTTTTTTTTTTTTTCCACTAGAGGTAGGTTGATCGATAGTATCTTCAGACATCAATTTGTGGTCATGTTCAACCAGGTTGGATTGAGTGATAGTTTTCTCCAGCGTCCTCTTGGTCTTGGTGCCCCGGGGCAACCTGCTAGATATAAGCTTCTTTGTTGGCTGAATTGCTTGACTGGGGCTGCTCTGGCCCATTTTCTGGACGAACTATATCTTCACTGGGCTGGATCATGACCTGGAGGCGCTGTGGGATGTGAGAGGTGGGAGGGGAAAGGAAGGCAATAAAGATACAAGGGGGAGTTCTTCAGAAATCAGTGAGTGGACATAGGACTGAGCTGGGACATTATAAATGTATCTGAGGAGACCTGAGAATATAATAAGACTTGAGAATATGCTAGAGACGTTTAAAACAGTCCCTGAGCCATATGTAACCCACCATACACCAGTGTTCAGCTAGAAAAAGAAGAAAATATAATTGGGAAATATTTAACAAAATAAGTGAAAATACAATAAAACCTAGATAATGCCATATTTAAAAACTAAATCGATATGTGGTCCATTGGGATCTGACCTCCTAAAGCAGATAAGGTCTGAAAGGCAAGATCATTGTCCTTGGGGGTCCTGAGATTTGGGCTTGAGTCATAGGAGTTGTGTGATCTTGGATCCGGTTCTCTAAACCTCAATTTCCTCATTTATGAAATGGGGATAAAATACTGGTACTACTTTGTACAGTAGACTGAGTTCTGGATTTGAGTCAGGCAGGGCTCAAAATCTGCTTCTGATGCTTAGATCTTGTATGACTTTGATCAAGTAGCTTAGGCTTCCTGAGCTTTATTTTTTTTTCAGTAAAATGCGGTTAAAATACCTCACAGTGTTCTTATGAGACAATGCCACAAAGTTCTTTGGGAACCTGAATGTTTACATTTATAAAAATACCGATAGCAACATTTTCTAGCATTTATACAGCACTTTTAGATTGAGACAGACTTTGCAATCATTTTAACTTTACAATAGCCTTGGGAGATAGGGAGCATTATTATTCCCATTTTGGAGATGAGAGGACTGAGGCAGACAGACATAGGTCAAGTGACCTTCCCAGGATCACACAACCAGTAAATGTCTGAGGCTTTGTTTGAGCTCATCTCTTCCTTATTCTAAGTCCACTGCTCCGTTCATTTTACTAATTACTGGCATATATGTACGTGCTAATGTCTATGTACACATATGTCTTTGTATTTGCATATGCACACATAAATGGGAATATAAATGTTTAGTATTTATAAAATACACACATGTGTCTTTATGTGTATATATACACATATGTAGGCACACAAAATGGTAATATAGTTATAACTTGTGCTTATATAGCTAGTATAGACTTTAAGATGGCTCTCTATCCATGATGCCATATTGCCACAAAAATATTAGCAGTCTCTATTATAATACCCCAGTTCCCAAGATTGTTGTGAAGAAATCTTTGTGAATCTTAAAAGTCCTATAATAACTTGTTTATTTATTTCATTGCTTATGTTTTATCATGTTGTTTCAGGTGTGCTAATAAACTCTTAAGGGGAAAGGACTATGTCTCACAATTCTCTTGTATCCCCATGACACATAATAGTTGCTCAGAAAACATCTGATAATTCTTGGGTAAAGTGGGGGAAGGAGCTCTTGGTTGGACTTTGGTCCAAGGAGAATGTGGCTTAA
Source organism: Myrmecobius fasciatus (assembly GCA_023553655.1). NCBI lineage: Eukaryota > Metazoa > Chordata > Mammalia > Dasyuromorphia > Myrmecobiidae > Myrmecobius > Myrmecobius fasciatus. The sequence goes on from JAJPUD010012824.1 coordinate 30,339, forward strand.
GGAAATAGATTTGGTTGTACTCCAAGGGACTGTGTTCTTACCTGCTTTAGGGAGCCCTTTAAGGTCAGGAACATGTAAGCCATATAGCCAGGGATAAGGACCATGGAAGACAAAGCCATGAACCAGCCTACTCCTTGCCCCCATTTGGGGAACACGTAGTTGCCCATGGTGAGTGGAGTCATCTGTACTGCGCTGAAAATGAAGACACCCTGGGAAACAAACAGATAGGGTACGACAAGGAGTTGGCCAGCTATTTGGGTCTCTCAGATGAATCCCTTCAACTCCTTTGCAGAAAAAGCCTCTTGCTATTTCCTAAAAGCATCTTGATCATTCTTAGGTCCCCCCAAACATGACACCAGAGACACCACTCATGATGACCAGTTACTCTAGGAGTTTCAGGGAAGATGACCTGATCATCAGGGACTGGGGCAGCTTTCCACTATGTTCTTGGACCATTTTGTGGGGCATTCAACTATGAGATTTTGGGTAGCTCTCAGGTCTCTCTGGGTAGAGGGAAACTAGGACTTTGCAAATCATAAGGATCCAAATCCAGTTTAAATGTTTTTCTTGCCAAAGAAGAAATAGGTTGGGAAGACAAGCTTATACAAACAAGCCAGGAATTCTTGGAGTTGACGCTGGCCTCTCCTGATGGCTTGGGCGCCTATCGCTTTCTGCTCCAGAAATAAGTTTTCTTGTACCAAGTGTACTCAGGATCAGGGATCAGCCTTACCGCCACAATGATTGGAGTAAAGAAGGACCAGCAGAGTTTCCACCAGATGCAGGGCCGAGAGCCAACCATCTCCTGGATGTTGTCATAAAACCGATTGACCCCTAAGACAAGTTAAAAATAGGTGAAGGTGGAGATTTGGGTAGGGATCCTGCTTTGTTCTCAGAGATTTAGGTCTGTGGACCCTATCACAAAGAGGCTTATTGGGGGAATTAAGACCCCAAAGAGGTAGTAAACTCACAAAGCTAATTGATGGCAGAGATGAAATAAAAAGTTTCTGGGACACTTAGCTTAATGTTCCTTTTATTATGTTGTATTGTCTTCCATCCTCAAGCTGAATTAAAAGTGTGGGTACACTGCAGTGAAGAGGGGTTCTATTTTTCCACAGAAGCTGTGTAGGACTGATTGGGTAGAACTTCCTTGGACTTAGATCCTCACATTTCCCTCTTTGTCTTTTTATCTTCAGAGGTGGGGGAGGGGAAACATAAGGAGGTGGGGGGGGGAAGAGGAGGGAGCACTCACCATAGCACCAGGAGATAGAAACACATTCAAAGAATACCAGGAAGAGGAGGCTCATCCCGCTGGCTGAGTAGTAATCAAAAAGCTTAAACACATAAATCCCACCCTGTAAGAGCAGGAGAGATTCCCTTAGAACTCCAGAAAATTAATAGGAGTAGATAAAGACTAGGATAAAAGCAAGAGATTTGAAAGTTAACTGCAAAGCAGAAGGTGAAATGAGGACAGACCATGTGCTAGAAAGATTGAGGATTTTAACTTACTGTTTCATAGGTCTAGTATAGGAACACACATCATAGAATTTAAAGGACTCTTTCAGTGTGTGTGTGTGTGTGTGTGTGTGTGTGTGTGTGTGTGTGTGTGTTTTATTTGAATTTAGAAAAAAAGATTAAGTGACTCAACGGAACAGCTGGTGTTCAGGCCCTTCCACCTCCCAACCAGAAGTGGGAAGATGGACTCCATGACTGTCTGGGGTCCCAGATGCCATTTAACTAACAAAAGAAAGTATATTTTGGTGTGGAGATGGTTAGGGATGACTTTAAAATTTTTTTAAATTTTATGAGCCTTGATTTTGGATTTCACTGGTGTAAAGGAATATGAAAATCCACTCTAGTGATGCATATCATTAACTCCTCTGTAATTTAAAGTCTTAGAGAGTTTCTAGGAGGGCACTGAGAAATACCTTCCCAAGATCACACAGAGGGGAATGTGTCAGAATTGAGACCTGAACTTAGGTATTCTTGACACTAAAACCATTGCTCAATTCTCTGTGCCGTGTTATCACTCAAAGAATGGTTTAGTAGGATACATGCTGTTCAAACACTCTCAAGTGTGGCTCAAACTAGATTAAAATATGCTTGGACAATATTTAATAAAATACAATAAAACACGATAATGTTGATATGTGTTTTTCTAAGCCAACATATGGTTCATGAGGATGCTTATGTATAATTTAGTGACTTTCATTTCTTTTTCTACTTGATGTGTTTATATAGTTTAACAGTTAACTTTTACTTTGATGAATATATTTATCCTAGGAAATGAAGATGTCTGGAATCAATAACATCATTCACTTAAAATAGAACAAAATCCTGTTCCTCCATGAAGTCTTCTTGGAGAATTTTAGGCCACAGAGGTGACTCCCTTCTCCAAACTCTTGTAATATTCACTCATTCATGATTTCCATCATTCTGGCATGAGCCCAGGACCACTCTTGAATTTTAAGTTATAGAACTTTTTACTGTGTACACAGGGCGCAGAGAGACACGGAAATTTGTTTTTCATCTTGTTGGGCAGCTCAGTTCCTTCTTCAAGTCTCTCAATGGTGACCGAAATTCCCAAGTCTTTCTGTTCCCTCTGTGTTTGGTTAAAAACTGGCTATGTGTGGACTGTGACTGAACTCTATTAGGATTTGTTGATAAGGGGCAGACTGGTATAATGGAGAGAGAACTGTCCTTGGTACCAGAAAAGCCTGGACAGAAATCTTGCTTCTAATACTGCCTGTGTGATCCTGGGCATCTCCTCCCAGTTCCTTAATTCCCTCTTTATTGCTTTGGGCAATGACCCATAAATACTAACAGCCGAAGAAGTGCAGATCTGCACTGTTGAAGGGAGTTTCTCTAGTCAGAAGTTCCTATGGTGAAATCCTTATTATTCATTTACTGTTCCTCTTCTCAAATAGAGTAAATAATAAGCTCTGTGAGGGTAAGGAGTGTATCTTCTTCCTTTGTATCTGCTCAAAGCTCCCAACTCTAAGCTAAGCAGACTGAACAGTCAGTAAGAATATTATGAAAGAGTAAATGAAGGGAGAAAAAAAGGAATATCACTCAATAAATGACAAGGGTCTTGGTCTCTGCTATGAAAATATAGTGTTCTCTTTTGATTTTTCCCCCCAGGCTCTCTTCGGCAGTTAAGTGAAACAATGTATAGAACGCTCAGTCTGGAATCAGGAAGACTTGAGTTAGAATCCAGCCTCAGGCACTTACTACCTGTGTAACCTTGGACAATCACTAAGCCTCTATCTGCCTCAGTTTGCTCTTCTGTAAAATAGTCATAATAATAGTACTATTAATAATGATACATTTGCCTACCAGGGCTATTGTGATAACAGATGGAAATGCTTTGCAAATCTTAAAGCACTATGTAAATGAAAACTATTGTTATTAAACTCATGAATCCATAGTGAGAGGTCCTGGAGACAGGGATTTGGAGGAGGATAGCAGAGATGCAAGTGGCAGAAGAGAGAATAAAGTAAAACTCACCTGAGTGATATTGGAAAGGCCAATCAGATAGGAGACAATGCACACGATGGCAATGAAGAGCTCCCTTCGACTACGGAGTAATCTTGGGAACTCATCCACCAGAGCAGTGATGAATCCTTCCACAGTACAGAACTTTCAGAAAGATAACACAAAGGAGGTAAATCCCCTCCCTCAGGGACCTCAATGAATTCCCAACTCTCCCCTTAAAATTAGCTCCTATCCCATTCAAACTAATTGGCCTGAGGAGTAAATGGCCCTGAACATTTAGTCCTCGATTTAGGAGAAGATCTCACCTCTCCATATATCCCCCCAAAAGTATTAGCCTCTATTTCTCCCCTTTGACTCCACCCAGAATTTTTTTGGGTTAGGCTTGGCACAATAATGCCAAAAATCATAAACCAAATCATAGAGCAGTCTATAGGAATAAAGATTTTGTCTTTGGCCAAAGCTTCCTTTTGTGTTATATTTAAACAACATTTAATTTTTTCCCTGATCATATGCTAAAACAATTTTAAACATTTTTTTAAATTTTATGTTTCAAATTCTGTTCCTTCCCTGCTCCCCAAGATGGTAATCAATATGACAGAGTGTAATCATGTAAAACATTTCTATAATAGTAGTTTTGTATAAGAACGCAAGAAAGAAAGAAGGAAGGAAGGAAAAAAGAAAGTAACTTTGAATCTCAGTTTGCTCATTTGTAAAATGATGATAATAATAGTACTGATAATAATAGCTACTTGCCAGGATTATTGTAAAAATCAAATAAAATAATAGATGGAAATACTTTGCAAGTTTTAAAGCACTATATAAATAAAAGCTAAACTCAAGACTCCCTAATGAGAAGTCCTGGGGACAAAGAGGGAGTAAAGGAAGGCAGGGAATCTTCACCTGACTGTCAATGCCCAGCATGAGCAGCATGGAGAAGAAGAGGATGGCCCACAGTGGGGAGATAGGCAGTTGGGTTACTGCTTCTGGGTATGCTAAGAACGCCAGTCCAGGACCTGAAAAAGATTCAATTCAATTCAATTCAATTCAACTTGCATTATTAAGTTCTTAACTTCCCTTATATATGCCCCCTTCTCTCGTCTTTGAAGAAGTTCACCACCGTGGTGAAGAAAGCCCTTATCACCTCAAATCTGGACTAATGCAATAGACTTCTGGTGGGTCACTGTCTGAAGTCTCTTCTCACTAAACTCCCTCTTTCATACAGCAGTCAAATTTATTTTCCAAAAGCCTGATTATGATTATGCTATTATCTTCTATTCAATAAACCCTATTGGCTCCTTATCATTTTCAGGATTAAATCGAAAATCCTTTGGTGTTCAGTGGGATGAGGAAGTATCCTAGATGGCGACTATGACAACAATTCTCACATTGCTTCCCATCCTTTCCCCTCTCAATATAAAACTATACACAGCATGAATTGAGCTTGGTGGTACTTCTGATGGATTGCAAGAAGAGCCTTCTGGTGACAGTGATCATGGTTCTTTGGGGGACCAGTCCTAGCCCCAGACTAGCTCTAAGTCACAGCCTCTCCAAAGTTGTACACCCCATAAAGGCAAAATAACAGTCTCTTAGGGCTTTATTAATAAGGAGGCGTCTAATTTTAGACTTCTTGGCTAAGGGCAGAATAGCTAATAGATTTATGCTTAGACCTCCGAGAACTGAGAGACTGTCAACTGTGAATCTCAAAATACAGAAAATTAATTATCTTCTCTTTGGTTCCTTCCCTCTCCTCTGATCTCCTGCAGGACCTATTGTCTGTATCACTAACCCCATACTGACCTGTGGAGTAGCTATTTGCATTTATAGCTCTAATTAGATTTCTGGTCTATGTCCTTTTATAATTCACTTGTATACAGTGCTTTCTTCATGGAAATCCTACATGGTAAGTAGGACAAATAGGATTAACATATATTTCAGATAGACAAACTGAGTTTTAGAAAGAGGAAATGATTTGTGAGAATCAGCACTAATTCTGGAGTCAGAGGATTTGTATTCAAATCTTGTTCTTGGTGCTTGCAACTTGTGGGAACTTGGACAAATCACTTACTATCTGACTTTTCTTAGCATCCTCCCTTTTATAGAACCTGGCACAATTCTTTGCATGTGATAGGGGATCATTAAGTGTTTGTTGATGGAATTCTACCCGCTCATGCCCAAACACCTTGGGGAGGGGAATCTAGAGAGCAGAGAGAAAGAAGGAGACAGAGTGAATCGATCCAGGAATATGGTAACCTGAATTCTATATTGGCTATTATCTTTCTGTGCCAATTTTCCTGAGACCCTTCACATTTACAGCCCTCAATTATAAAATAAGGGAGATGGACTAGATCAAAAGTTCTTAACCTGGGGTCCACGGGTAGACTTCAAGGAATCTATATACTTGGAAGGGGGGGAATTACATCTTTATTTTCACTAAGCTCTAACTAAATTTTAACATTTCCTTCCATTATTAAAATATTTTCTGAGGAGAAGTAGGTGGACTTCACTAGATGGTTAAAGATGGTCCATAACACTAAAAAGAATCCTGAAATGAAATGATTTCTAAGGTTCCTTTTATCTCTTGCATGATAGATTCAAAAATCCCATGGTCTACCATTCTTAGCTCTAATAGTTGATATTCTAGCATTTCATGTTCCAAGATCCTTCCCAGGTCTAATATTGTGAATTCTAAGACTCCTTCCAGTTCTGACACTGTATGTCCTAAAATTCTTTTCAGTTTTAACTTTCTATTTTCTAGGACATTTTCTACTTCTATCTCCTATGTGTTGGCTTCTATACCTCAGAAATAAAGGCAAAACTGGCTATAAAGCAACAGAATAAAAACCATCAGTAAAAGAGTGGAAAAAGTGAAACAAACCATGACTAAATTCTCTACTTAGGTTCTGTGACTTTTTCTATGGACAGGAGAGAATATTAAGAATAAGGGTAATTAAGAAGAAATGGTTATTAAATGACAGAATTTATCATTCAATGATAAATATGTGGAGTCTTCCTTGAGTCCCTCAAATGCATATGTTCTCCTCTCTCCAATTTCCCAAGATTTTGTATTATTTTTATGCATTAAAAACTGTATGCTAATTATTTTCATTCATGTCTTATAATTAAAAAAAGATGTTGTGGAGGCCATTTGTGATTTATGTTAGGATTGGACTAGATGACAACTAAAGCTCCTTTCAACTCTTAGATTCTATGATTCTACCATGTAATTAGCTTGTTTTCCTAGAGTCATGTTTCTTGAGAAACAAAAATATTAGAAAAGAGTGGGAAGGATGCTCAATCCAGCCCACTAGATTTCAACACTTGACTAGTGTAGTGAAGTTGTTACTGATAATTTTTGTCCTGAATCCCTATGTATCTGAGTTTGAGGCAACATTATGTAGTGAAAAGGATGTTGGATTTCTGAGTCAGGAGACCATGTGCTATGAGTTAATGAACTTGACACTAAGTCACTTCATCTATGAAAATCTCAGATTCCTCACCTGTAAAAGAGGGGCTAGTTCCCTCCATCTCTATGAGACCATGACATTCTATGACATCTGATTTTTTTTTAGAAGAAAGAAACTAGGTCATCTTCCTCCCAGAGTGCCTAGGAACAGACTAGACTAGAGCCAGAGATTAACATCATTATGTAATTTCTTTCCAAATGAGTTTCCCTTCAATCCAAGTCTGATCACAGGAGTTGTCAGGGAAACATGGGAGTTAGATAGAACATGATACCTGACCTGAAGCTGCAACATCAGCAATTGGTCTCTTGGTAACATTTGCCATAAAGCCCACGATGGAGAAGATGACAAAGCCAGCAAACATGCTGGTGCAGGAATTGATACAGCAAACAATAATGGAGTCTCTGAAAGAAAGACAGCAAAGGGAGTCAAAAGGAGATGGCAAGAATGAGGGAAAGAGAGAGGGAGCAAATTGGGCTCAAACAAGAGACATAGAGGAGAAAGAGATAGAAGGGTCAAAGATGATGACATTGAGGAGATGACATCAGTGAGGAGGAAGAGTTTGGGAACTAAAGGGCTAGTGGAAAGAAACAGAAGTAGTGAGAGGAAGGGTCAGAAAGGATTCAGAGAAAGATGACAGGGATGGAGGAGGAGTGAGGACAGAAGAAGGTGACAGATAAAGGATGGAGTCAAAAAGGGGTGAAAGAAATGGGGAAAATAAAAAGTATATGGAATTATTGAAGGGATGAGACAAAGAAATCAAAAGTTGCATATAGGGCTAGAGAAGGGATGGAATTGCAGAGGGGTGAGAGCAAAGTGGGGGCTAGAAAGGGATCAGTTAGAAGAAATGATTACAGATAAGTGAAAGTGTTGGAAAGAAAATATGACCAAAGATGAGGGGGGAGAGAGAGAGAGAGAGAGAGAGAGAGAGAGAGAGAGAGAGAGAGAG
>JAJPUD010012825.1:0-41582 GCA_023553655.1 Myrmecobius fasciatus
TTCCTTCCTTCCTTCCTTCCTTCCTTCCTTCCTTCCTTCCTTCCTTCCTTCCTTCTTTCCTTCCAGCAAGGCAATCAATGTTAAGCCCAAGGTCACATAACTAGTGTCAAGTGTCTGGAGTAGAATTTGAATTCAGGTCCTTCTGAATCCAGGGCCAATGTTCTATCCACTATGCCACCTAGCTGCCTCCTTACTTTTTGACTATAAAACCTTGAGCAAATAATGGAAACTTTTATATGCTTCTATTTCCTCTTCTAAAGTAGCTCAAAGTAGCCTTAAAAATGAGTGCAAGAAAAAGTCACTCTGTTACACTTCAGCTCTTACCTTCATAAGCAACTTACCAATTATTTTTCATTTCATAGAATCTTAGTCCTCTCTTACAGGGAAGAAGATTCTTTTATTAAAGTTTTTGATTTGCAAAACATATGTATGGGTAATTTTTCAACATTGACCCTTGCAAAGCTTTCTGTTACAAATTTCCCCCCCTTAGTCCCCACCCCTCCCCTAGATGGCAGGAAGTCTACTACATGTTAATCAAGTTAAAATACTTGACAAATCGAATATATGTATACATATTTTTACAGTTATCTTGCTGTGCAAGAAAAGTCAGATCTACAAGAAAAAAAAATCTGAAAAGGGAAACATAATGCAAGCAAACATCAATAGAGAGCATGAAAATGTTATGTTGTGGTCCACATTCATATCCCTCTCTCTGGGTGTATATGGCTTTCTTCATCACTGAACAATTGGAACTGGTTTGAAACATTTCATTGTTGAAGAGAGTTATGTCCATTGGAATTGATCATCATATAGTCCTGTTGTTGCCATGTACAATGATCTCCTGATTTTGCTCATTTCACTCACCATCAGTTCATGCAAGTCTCTCCAGGCCTCTCTGAAATCATCCTGCTGGTCGTTTCTTATAGAACAATAATATTCCATGACATTCATATACCATAATTTATTCACCCATTCTCCAATTGATGGGCATCCATTCATTTTTCAGTTTCTAACCACTACAAAAAGGGCTGCCACAAACATTATTGCACACGTGGGTTCCTTTCCAGGGAAGAAGATTCTGATTCCTCAATTCCTCTTCTCCTTCCGATATGTTATTACTATTCTTGGAGCCTCCATGTTATATCTAGAAACTCTTGAGACAAACTGCTATGTTGACTTACATGCTATTTGTTGCCCTGGATTTCAGATGATTTTCAAGACTAGTGAAATTTTTGAAAATTAAACTAAAGGCAGAGCAGCACATCTGATTCCCTTTAGTGAATCCCAAGAATTATTCCTTTGGTGCAGAAGGGGGAGTGCAAGGTTAGGCACTTCAGCCCAAGAAAGTCCCTTCAACTCTCAGAATCATGGCTTATCTGCCTCCCTGGTGTGCTATTTGACAACAGGTAATGGCCTCTTTCCAGGACTAGATGAATGATGAAGAAAAAAAGTTATTGATTTTCTAGGCACGTCACTTAAAAATCTGGATAACCATAATGAAACCATAGAGAAACAATGATTTCAGTTTCCAATTAGTCATTTGACCTAAGGATTAATAGACAGCATCTAACTTTCATCCTGGTCCTTTTTTTATTGAACATTAATGTGGATTACATGGAAATTTTTTATTGGATAAAATTAAAAGCTCTTGTACAAACAAAAAAGCAGCTAAGACTAGAAAGGAAATAATTAATTAATTGTAAAAATCTTTACAACAAATTTCTCTGAGAAAGAGCTCATTTTCAGCTAAATATAAAGATCTGATTTAAATTTATAAGAAGCCATTCCCCAACTGAGTAAATAACCAAAGGATATGAACAGGCAGTTCTCAAGGAATGAAATACAAGTTCATCAATATCAATATGAAAAAAATTCTCCAAATTACTAAAAAAAATCCAATTTAATAAGCAAATACAAAATAAAACAACCCTGAGGTTTCACTTTACTTTCACCAGTTTTGCAAAATTGACAAAAAGAAAAAATGACAAAGGTTGGAGGAGCTGCAGGAAAATGAATGGATTCTCCACTTTTTGAAAAAAGCACTTGGAACTACTTGTGCATATCCTTTGACCCAGAAATACCAATATTTGACAAACAGCTCTCTGAAAAAAAATATATATTCATATATATGGGCAACATACTTTTAAGTTTAATCTGCATTATTAAAATTTTCTCCATTTCTTTATTAAGTTTTTAATCAGTAAAAACAATAAATAAATCCCTGATTGTAACATTTGCTCATTTCTGAGATGTAAAAATTCCCTTCCTATTTTCATTATTGCCTTTTGCCTGTATTTGTATCCCGAATAAAGTGCTTGGCACAAAATAAATACTTAATAAATGTGGCTATAGAACATCACAGTTTATTCCTCAAAGAGTCTTTTTTAAGAGGAAATAATAAATAAGAACAAACAACAAAAATATTTAAGATCTCTGAACAATACAATGACCAAAACTTGCAGGGTTGATAATGAAGCATGTTGTCCACTATGTGGCTGATAGATGATAAACTAAGGATACTGAATGAAACATACATTTTTGATGTACATAATGTGGGAATTTGTTTTACAGAACTATGCATATTTTGTAGAAAGCTTTTGTTTTTGTTTTGTAGTGGTGCGTTGAGGAAGGTGGAAGAAAAAATAAATTCTGTTAATTGAAATAATAAAAAAAAAAATGAAAAACTATTCCAAAGAAAATGAGTGTGGAAATTTGGACTGTTGTTGGAAAAGCATCAGAATTCAATATCTGAGAGAAATTGGAAGCCCAGAATACTGCATCAACACCTACATCCACAACATTGGAGAACGTTATCTAATGATTTTCCTACCCAGGCAATCTGCTCTAGTGCTAACTTGCTGACAGACGCCACCCTGTGGCTTGGAGCTGAACCAAATTTCCAGGAACCAACCAAGCCATCAGTCTGTGGGCCAGCAATCTGATTTAAAAAGTGCTTCTGCTGCTCTGTGCTAAACCTCATTCCGGCCATCGTGCTTGGAAGATGGCCCCAAAGTGGGACAAAGCCCAGCAGGGACGGAAAAGGCTGTTATTGTTTATGCTAGCAGATATCAAGACTCCAAGGTGCCCCGAAGGAGTGGTGGTAGGGGGAAGAATAAAAATAGAATCCAGAGCCAATTTAAGGTGATCTAAAGCCTTTGCCAACTTAAAGGGCCAGTTCCCATTAAGTTCCAGAGAGATTTGCAAAGTCAAGGCCAACGGCTCCTGAATAACACTGCTAAGGAAAGGTTAGAAGGAGCCAGAATGAAAAAGCCAGAATTCTGCAAGCCATAATGAAGAAGCAAGGATGAAATGCAAGCTCTTCCAGGATTTGCAATATTTTAAATTCATTCAACAACCTGCACCCTCCTACCTTTCCATACTTGTTACACATTTGTCTCCCCTTCATATACTATACATTCCAGGCAAATTGGTTTGCTTGCTTTTGCCTGTGCAAGAAATTCCACCTTGCTCTTTCTCATAACCACAAATTTAGACAGATTGAACCCTGTGCCTGGAATGAATTCCTTCACCTCTTCTCTTAGAATCTCTAGCATCCACCATAATGCAATTCAAACAGTCCTTCCTACAGCAAACCTTTCCTAACTTATAACGAGTAGTGCTACTTCAAATTACTTTATGTGTACTTATGTATGTACTTAGATGTGCATCTATTTGCTTACATGTATATTTTTTATGGTTCAATTGTTTTCAGTTGGGTTTGATTCTTTGTCAACTCATTTGGAGTTTTCTTGGCAGATATACCAGAGTGGTTTGCCATTATTTTCTCCAATTTTCTCCAAACATTTTACAGATGAGGAAACGGAGAGAAATAGTAAGTGTCACATAGCTAGTTAGTATCAGGTCAGATTTGAACTCAGGAAGATGAAACTTCCTGACTCCAGGATCTATCCATCAAACTACTTAGCTCCCAACATGTGTGTGTATGTCTGTGTGTAATGAGCTACAATAAAGTATAAGCTTCTTGAGGATAGAAATTATTTTTTTCCTTAGTATTCTCAAAGCCTAATAAAAATTAAACCACTAATAAATGTTTATCAATTAATTGAACAAATGCTACGTGGAAACAAGGCAGCTTCATTGCATATTGATCCCCCAATGAGGACTCTGAGAAAGTCCCTAATGGTGTTTTTTCCCAAACTCAAAGAATGGCAGAATCTCAGAACTGAGAGAGACTTCAGAGGCTACCTATTCCAATCCTTACTGAAACAAGAATCATACCCTGCTACATTTCCACCAAGTGGTCATCAGTCCCTAGCCTGAAGACTTTCCATGAGGGAAAAAGCTCATTATCTCTCAAGGCAGCCCCTTCCACTTACAAATAGCTGTAATAAACAGAAATTTTTCCATTCATTAAGCCTCTATTTTCCTCTTTAAAATTTTAACTCATTCATCCTAATTCTGCCAAGCATAACAAGTCCAATCCTTTTTTCTATAAGGCAACCACTCCAATACGTGAATCATTTTTAAGCACACTCTACCTGAAGATCTTCACACAGCATGATTTCAAGAAGTATCCTCGTCCTACTTTCCTGTAGAAGCTCCTCAGCCTAAGTTCTTTCCCATGTCCTTCCTAAAATAAGGTGTCCAGGACAGAATCTCCAGGTGTGGTGTGAGTAGGACAGAGAACAGAGGAAGGTCATTTTGGGATCAGGTCTAGGGTCCTGTGATGCTTCTGTACACTAGGTCTTTCTCAATTTATCCCGAGATGACAGTAGCTTTGCTATCATACTATATTGCTCATTCTTACATATTGAGCTTGCAGTTCCACTTTAGATTGTCTAGGATAGGTTCTTAGATGGGGGTCCATGATATTTTAAAAATATTTTGATATTTAAGTTTCAATCTAATTGGTTTCCTTTGTAATTCTCTATATTTTATGCATTTTAAACATTATTCATTAGTTTAATATTATTATAGTATTATTTTAAATGCATAAAATTTGTTTTAAAACATTATTCTGACTTCAAAGGCTTCAACAGACTATCAAAGAAAATTCACAATACAGAAAAATGATAACATTTCTGGGCCTGATTGTATGAGTAAATGAATCCCATGAAGTGATCACATGCATTTGAACTTAGCCTATTCAAGGGTAGAATTTTGTAAAATATGGCCATTGGTTCCAGATTGAAAGAAATATGCTATACAAATTTGAATAACATGACCATTTTAAAGAATTCTTTATTCTTACTAATTGGGACCTAACTGCAATTAATTTTTCCTTCCTTTTTCAACTTCTATTTCATCTCCCTCATGACAGAAAAAAGTTTAACAATCACCTATGGGAGTGAGGATGACATCTTAGTTGTGGCTCTGTCTTTATGGCTTGAGCTAGATAATTATTTGTGAGCACAGAATGGGGCCAGGAACAATCAATTCGTTTTTTTCATGGTAACAAAAAGAATGATTCTAAAGCTCAAAAACTGGCCAATTAAGTTAGATATCTTAAGCACCTAATCAGATTAACCACTGAATTCAAACAACATCTAAAAGTGCATATTTAGTTTATGTAAGTAAGAGTAAGGGGTAAGCTCAAAGCAATCTTTGAGTACCTGAAGGACAGTCTTGTAGAAGCTAGGCTTTCCTGCCACTCCCCCACTCATCTCCCAAGCAGAACCAGGAATTATGAGTAGAATGGCTGAGGTCACTTGAAGTTTGATAGAAGGAAGTAAAGGACCCTGACATACCACAACAGAGAGATAGGCCATCTAAGGGTCAGGAAGACCTAGAATGAACTCCTGTAAGAATCTAAGTTTCAGAGAAGTTGCTGGACTGCATTGAGAGAGGGCATTTCCTCACCTAGAAGTTCTCTTACCTATACAGTCACAGCTCTCTATCCTTAATTAGAAATTAAAAAAAAAGATCCAAAAGGAGAATGAGATATTTTAGACCATAGCATTTTCATTCCCTACTGCTAAAAGACTTCAGATAGAAGCTGAATGTGTGGAACAGTGACTCTTATCCAAATTAAAATGAGAGACTCTCCAGCAAAGAAAAGTAAAAAAAAAGGATTTATTACGATCTCATGAGAAAGGGCAACTCCTAACAGACAAGGTACCCTCAGTAAAGGAGTGCAAAGCACAAAATGCAAAACATAAGATTAAATAGACCCTGACCTTTTCTCCCATTGTCTGGAGGAGTCCAGGTTTATACTCTAAACACAGAAGTCTATTCCAGATACAAAAGAATCCACCTGATGTCTCAATGACCAACTTCCATCAACTATACAAATTCATCAATTTGATGCAATCTATAGAATAAGCCTGGGGCTAGAGTAGAGGCCGTCCATCACAAGTTGAAGCCTGCAACCCAGGAAAATGTAGAAAGGGTTCTTGTGGAAGATTCCTGATGAGGGAAGTCAAAAGCAAATAGGCTGATCAGATGAAGACAAAATCTGCTACTGTATCTTGGACCTGGTAGTTGATATCTTAACAAGATCTTTGAAAAGCCAGCAGAGAATCAGCCTAAAAGTCAAGTTCAAAAGCCCCAAACCAGAATAATAAAAACAACCTGAGTTTCTCTTTGGTTCACACACAGCTTCTTTGCAAGTATGTATCCTGTGGTCCTGAGGATGTTCTCAGCACGAGATTCTGGGCTCACACAGACAAGGTTCCATCCCAAAGAGAGGGGAGATTGACCTCAATTTCTCTGTCTGGCTCTGCCCACATCCTGACTAACTCTAGAGAAATCTCTCAAACTCCACCCCAAGACTTCTTCCTCTAATTTGCTGAGTTCCTCTCTAAACTTCCCTTTGAGGAAGTGCCTTCACCACCCATGATAATTCTCTTTAAACCTGGACAAGCTCATGACACCAGATCATCTTTCTACTTTGCCTCCATTCATGTACCATCCTGGCTACACACACACACACACACACACACACACACACACACACACCACACACTTTCAGCTCCCTTTTATGCTTTGGCTTCTCCCACAAGAATCTAAGTTCCTAGAGGGCAGGAACTATCTTTTTGCTTGTTTTTGTATTACTAGCAATTAGCATGGCAACTGGCACTTATTATGTATTTAATAAATACTTTCTGTATCTATTTGGGTTTTCTTTAAAATGTAAAGAACAGGATCCCTTCTACAAAAGGTATTCAAGGTAGACTATGGATATCAGTATAGGACAGCTTTTATTTCCTCCACCACAGGAACTGCAAAAGATTATAGAGACCTCAGTGCATGAACAAATGCAGAAAACATAAAATACCTCAAATGGCCCATTATGTCTGATATACCACACCCCACCCCATAAAAATAATGGCAACAACTTTTTGAAGACTGCTGGATATTTCACATTCTCCTTGGACCTAAAATCTGAGCAATTCAACAAAGTCCCAATGTCCTGGCTATTTTAGTGATGGTCTTCTTTAGTCTCTCAGGTACAGAATGATGCTAGCAGTAGACAGTTTTTCCCCTGAAAAGTGTCTCCCTTATCAAAACCTTCCCTATCAAAGAAATTTCTCCTTCCTCTGGTTGAATAAAATCTGAATTCAGAATTCAGAAACTTTTGGACAATGGGTTATTGTCAATGCCAGAAAAATCCATTTCTCAAGACCACTGTGCTCAGGGAAGGATAGAAAGAAACATTAAGCCAAAGGATTCAAGAAAACACTGCTCTCTGTGCCATGTGTTTGTGTTGTGAGTTTCCATTGCACTGGAATGGGGGCAGAAAGGGAGAGGGAAAAAATTAGTGATGAATCATCTTTGACTTAACCTCACTCCTCCTTCCCTCTCACACTGGAAGATAATCCCAGGGTTCCTGCATCCTGTATTCCCTTAAGGCAAGATAGATGTCCCTTAATAAAGACCTAGAATATATGTCCAATTCCATGGATTTTTGCCCTGACAATCAGTGTGTGTGTGTGTGTGTGTGTGTGTGTGTGTGTGTGTGTGTGTGTGTTGCTCAGCCACCTAAGGCTACCTTTCCTTCATGCTCCCTCTAAATTTGATGTAAATATGCAAGATATGTAAATTAAGAGAATCTACCCCAAATGTTCACGTGGACTATTTGTGCCCAACCTGTGGTAGAGCATTTGATCAGCCACATCAGATACACTGTAACTTAACTCAAATGTAGTTCTTCTCTTTGAGAATGAAGGACAACAGCCAACCAAATTAGCTGCAGTTGGCTGGCTTTTGATCTATTTTACTATATAAGGAAATAGCTTTCTCTCTGAATGGAAGTGGGGAAAATATGGTTGCTGGGGCTGAAGAATCAAAGGATCATAGATTTAGAGCTGCAGCAGACCACAGACGTCTCCTAATTCAACCCTTTTATAGAAGAAACTGAGATCAAGGGAGTTTGTGCTATATTTGTATTCTCAGCACCTAGCATAGTGCCCATGGATTCAGAGCTCATCTAAAACAACACCCTCATTTTACCATTGAAAAAAAATTGAGGCTCAGAGATATAACTAATGACACCCATGGTTGTTCCAGCAGTACCTGGGAGAGTCAAGATTTGAATCCAAATCTCTGACTCTCTTTCCACTGAACGGAATATTGTCCTGTTGTGACTTGAACTGGTCAGAAACCTTAGGATATAAAGGTAAATTCCTCCCTTTGTACTTCATCATGGGCTCTTCTCTCAATTCTGCCTTCCCCCAGATGTCAGCAACCCAGGCAGCCCAAAGGTTCCAATCAGCCCATTTTGTCCACAAGATAATTAAACGGAGCTGGATTACATAAAAAGATTATATAACAGCACAGCAGAATTGTAGGCGAATTCACTGAATAAAAAGTCTCAATAGCTTAATTTTTCTTGCAAATTCCAGAGACCTCTAGTGACAGAAAGTTGAATCTGCAAGGTCAGGAAAGGCTTTTCATAATAGTTTTGTTTTTAAAGTTATAATCATGAAATTTCTGCAGACATCCTCATGGGAAGGTTTTAAGACATTTCAAACAAGAAATTCACAGTCTTTCGCATTAGGATTATAGATTCAGGACTCATTGGACATCAGGAGACCAGCCTCTTCATCTTACAGATAAGGAAGTGAAGTACAGAGAAGTTATTTTAGGATTATAGTATTTTCTTTGGCAAAAGTTACCTCAAACCTAATTTAATCCTGTTAATCCTGAAATGTGCACAGGCACCTACATTACTCTAAATGAAGGAGCAATTCAGTACACAAAAGCTGTATCAATTTCCACAGCAGGTGCCATTTCTCGTAACATTTAACTACTTGATTGGCTCAACCCTTAAAACTTTTAAATTGGTTGATCAACAGCTGTGATGAACTTGGCTTGTTTCAACAATGAAGTGATTCAAAGCAATTTCAACAAACATGATGGAAAGTGACATCCACATCCAGCTAAAGAACTATGGAAACTGAATATGGATCAAAGCATACTTTTTTTTGTTGTTGTTTATTTGCTTTTTTTCCCCTCTTTGGTGGAAATCTGTTTGTGTCCAAGCAGAAAGGTGTCCTTTATCTCATCAATAGAGATCCCTGTATCTGATATATCTGGTTGGCAGATACACCAGAAAACCTTTAAGTTTCCCTTCAACTCTAAGACCCAATCTTTTTCATATAACTTTGAAAGGATTAAAAATACTGATTAAGACAGTGACAAACCACAATTCCAGAAGACTGATGATGAAACATATTACCCACATCCTGACTAAGAGATAATGGACTCAGGGAGAAAAATGAAATATATATTATTGGACATGGCCAATGTGGGGATTTGTTTTGCTTGATTGAGCATCTTTTGTTATGAGTTTTCCTTTTCTTTTTTTGTGTACAAATATGGGAAGGCAAGAAAGCTGAAGGGAGAAAACTAATATTTGCTCACTGAAAAAGTAAATTAAAGAAATGCAAATTGAAGCATTTCTAAGATTCTACTTTACATCCATTAGATTGACAAAATTGATAAAAAGAAAAATGACAAATGGTGAAGGGGTTGTGGGAAAACAGATGCAAACACTACATTGTAAATTAGTATAGGCAATCTGGAATACAATTTGTAACTATATTGAAAAGGTTACTATACTCTGTATGCCTATTGACTCAGCAATATCACTTATTTCCCAAAAGAAATAAAAAAAAAGAAAAAAGGTAATATGTGTACAAAAATATTTATAGAAGATCTTTTTATAGTAACAAAGAATTAGAAACTAAGGAATTTCCATCAATTGGGGGATGGGTTAAACTAGTTATGGCATATAAATATGATGGGGATATTACAAGAGTCAATTTCACAAACATGCTCATGTGTTCTCCCCATCCTTAAAAAAAAAAACAAAAAAACAAAAACCTTCACAAGAGCCAATGATCTTCCAATATATCTTCACTCTGTCATGGCTAGATTCCTTGAGAAAGTCATCTGAGCTTGATGTCTCCTTTTCTCCTCTTAGATTCTTCCAAAGCCTTTACTATTTGATTTCTGACCTTATCATTCAATTGAAACTGCTTAGCAATGATCTCTTTTCCCCCATGACCTCTTAATTGGCTTTTAAGTGCCATATAAATATTGTTTCTTGAAGGCATTTTTTAATTTTATTTATTAAGTACATGTAAATAATAAGAAAGGGAATTTCCAAGTAGAATATTTTCTAAGATAGATAGATATAGATACACACACACACACACACACACACACACACACACACACACACATTTTCCTTCAGACACTCTTAGATATAAAGTACAAGGTAGTTATCCCATGAGTAGCATAGAACTCTCACTAACTAGCATTGCTGAGGGTTCGAATCATAAAAGAGCTAAGATAGCTCCTAGGACAGTGAATTAAAAGCTGATAGATGCTTCCATTATGGGAAAAGACCATACAGCAGTTATATTTCATCAGAGAAGGAGCAAATGGAAGTAGAAAGAACCCTCAAAAGAGTAGGATGGTCCAGATACCAGCAGGTGGCAGCAGAGTAGAATCAAAGTCAATCATCAACTAGTGTTTCTTAAGTGCCTACTATGCGTCAGGCAGGGCAGCTAAATGGTACAGTGGCTAGAATGCCATGCATGGACTCAGGTAGACTCAGCTTCCTAAGTTCAAATCTGGCCTCAGATACTTACTACCTGTGTGGATCTTGAGCAACTTATCTAACTCTGCCCATTTGTAAAATGATTTGGAGAAGGAAATGGCAACCACTCCAGTGTCTCTGTCTCAAAAAACAAACAACCAAAAATGAGATTATGAAGAGTTAGATACTGATTAAAATGGCTGAATAGGGGCAGCTAGATGGTGCGGTGGATAGAGCACCAGCCCTGGAGTCATGAGAACCTGAGTTCACATCTATCCTCAGACATTTAACATTTCCTAGGTGTATGACCCTGGGCAAATCACTTAACCCCAGTTACCTCAGCAAAAAAAAAAAAAAAAAAAAAGGCTGAATAACAACATATTCCAGGCAATCAACTAAGCACTAGTAATACAAAGAAAAAAAAACAGTCTCTGCTCTCAAGGAGTCTAATGGAGGGAGACAACTTGCAAACAACTGTGTACAAACAAGATTTATACAGGATACATTGGGGTAGTGTCAGAAGGAAAGCACAAAGATTAAGGGGTATTGGGAGGTTGGATTTGAATTGAGGCTTAAAGGAAGCCAAGAGAGTAGGAGATGGATCTGAGGAGAGAGGACATTCCAGTAATTATGCTCAGAATTGGGAGATGGAGTCTTGATGTGAATATCAAGAAGAGCAGTGTCACTAGATCACAGAATATGTAGAAGGCAGATCTAAGAATACTGGAGAGATAGGAAGGGCTCGAGGTAATGAAATATTTTGAAAATGAGGAAAAATTATTATGATTTTTGTAATTATCAAGATGATATATGTAATTTTACCGTCGATCTCTAAACTGTATAGCTGGAGCTACACAAAGCAGAGAGGCTTTAAGAGATCAAGTAGCAGTTTAATGAATCACTTTCAGAGGGAGGAATACAATTTGCAAACTGGAAGTTCTCTTGGGCAGTAGACCTCACTGTTGCAGGAAAGGTAGAGATCTGATACATAAATTGTAAGTGGAAGGGAGGGGGGGAAGATGGATTATAGTATTTTCAGGGCCTGAGTGGTTTCCCATGACAAGCCCACAAATGCAGGACAATATAAGTGTTATCCAGTCCTGCGGGAACAGTTCTTAAATCATTATTTCATATCCTGGGGGTCATTACAAGTGGGGAATAGGACCAGAGTTCTGCGATGGGAACAGGTTCTACAATCTTTGATTCACTTCACCCAGGCAAGCATTGTCAAGAATTGATTGATCATTTCAAGCTGCATTTTTAGATTCTGACTCTCAATAAAAGGCAGTTCTGAGAGATCTATATCATTAGTATCATCTTAATAATTATGAAAATCATAAACAAATTTTCTCAATAGCCAATAAAGAATTTCATATTTGATCCTGGAGGTATTAGGAAATCACTGGAGTTTGTTGAATACAGAAGTAGCAAAATCAGATCTATATTTTAGGAAGATCAATTAATGAGGTGAAGAAAGGCTTTAGACAGTGAGACCTTGGACAGGCTAATTTAATAATCCAGGTGGGAGGTAATGAGGGCCAATGAAATAGTAGTGTCAGAAGAAAGATTCAAAGGATCCTGCTTTATTCAGCAAGTGAGGAACATGGAAGGCAGAGGATGGTGGGAGTAATATAAGACTGAGGTTTGGCAGGACAAGATCTATAATGGGATAGAGAACCAAAGGACAATATAGAGGTTAACTAGTTTAGCAGAGGGTCAAGATACAGAAGGGAAGAGTATAATCAGTGCAGGAGTAATGGCCTGGGAAAGAGCTGAGAGGTAGAAGGACTGGAGGTCAGGTTTGGAATCACAAGGCAGGGGGAGAGATGGAAAGACAACAAATTATGATCAGAGTCTATGAACACAGATGTGGAATATTTGTGAGGGAAGGATTCATCTCCACTTTTTGGATTCCCTTGATTATGTGCTTAGAGAAAGAGAGTGAATTAGAGAGATATGGAGAAACAGAAAGCCAAACAGACAAAAAAGATAAAGAATGTATTTAGAGGCACTTGCTTAGCTGT
Organism: Myrmecobius fasciatus; assembly: GCA_023553655.1. Classification (NCBI taxonomy): domain Eukaryota; kingdom Metazoa; phylum Chordata; class Mammalia; order Dasyuromorphia; family Myrmecobiidae; genus Myrmecobius; species Myrmecobius fasciatus. The sequence goes on from JAJPUD010012825.1 coordinate 13,033, forward strand.
GTAATCCTGGACAAGTCATTTAGCCTCTCAGCCTCAGTTTGGTCATTTGTAAAATAAGGATATAGCATTTCCCTCCCAAATGGTTGTAAAATCAAATGAGATAATATATTTTAAAAGAACTTTATGAACCTTAAACTCTAAATAAATTATAGTTATTATTATTTCCATATTTGATGTTGAGCCAGTTGAAGCTGAAGGCTTTTTTGTGTATCTTCCTTTAGCAGTGGTTGGTAAGTAGATGGAGACTGCAGTACTTCCAGAAGCAGGTGCCTACTAGCATTTTCACCAAGACACTCTCCTAAATAATGGTTGTGAGAGCCAGGCTGGAAGCAGGACTAATGTCTCCTAAAGCATTGCTATTCCCAGGGCTTTGGGGCACAGGGTCTTGAGCTGCCTTTGCCAAGGTCTTAGGGGAAGTGGTGGTTTATGTGGTTTAGCTTTCCTAGCACACAATGTTCTTCCTGTCTTTTGTAGAGTACATTACTACTTACACTAAGATACAAATTTCTTCCTAATGTCAATCTAGAGCCATGGTAGGCTTTGATTTTGTGTTTAAAGGAAAATGTGATGCATTTCAAAGAAAATAGTGCCTATGAGCAGGAAAGGAACAAAAACATATAGAACAGCTGGATTCCTTAAAACTTTGAGAACTATGGCTCTCACACTGCTGGCTACATTTTCCTTGTTCAATATGGGCCGTGGGGATAATCGGTTATCATAGCTTGAATTCCCACCACTGTAACATTATTTACAAGGCTTGGGAGCCACACTAAAACAAGAGCAAAAACATTTAATTAAGGCATAAAAGCAGTGTAACAGAAGGGAAATCATTTATATAAATGGATATAAACTCATGCACTTCCCAAGATTATAGAGAGATATAAAACCTTCCCCCCCCCAAAAAAACTTAATAAGATTGTGGTTGAAGTGAAAAATGTCACTCATTCCCCTAATCCCTCTTAGCATCCTTTCCAGGCCATTTATAACTCCCCTGAAAGGCTAATTTCTGACTTCACATTCTCCAAATGCAGCTGCAGCACCACCATCAATAGACCACTGCCCACACCATCCATCCACAGGGATGTACTGGTAAATATTTAACAACAAACTCTGGTGGAGAGAGTGAGGAATATGACACTTTAAAATTTAATCTATATTTTTGACATTTTCTCCATCACCTTCCTAAGTCTAGACAATCAAAAAAAACCATGAATGAAGCCCTAATTTGTAGTGTGTGCCCATTTCTGAGGTATTAATGCTCACATTAAAAACTTAATCAGACCTTGGAGAGTTGGTTGGAGCTGCCTCCCATACATACCCTTTTTCAACTGACCCAGTTTTACTCGACTCACATCTCTGCAGGAATATCATGTGACTTTTTTTTTCCCCATTCCAATTTCTCTCTCTCTTTTCTTCCTTTTCCAAGTTTGTACCTCCTCATGTAAATCTCCACTTCCAGGCACAAGACCCCCAGGAATCTAATGCCCTGGAGCTCTCTTCAACATATAACACTATTCTCATCACTGTGAGCCTTTGAAGACATATTAAATTGAAACTCCCATTAAAAGCAAAATAATTAATCCTTGTCCATATCTCATATGCATGCTACTTATTGAAGGGAAAATTAAACAAGTAAATTAACAGTTTGAATCATGTGGCCTAATGAGTCCCATTAATCTATGACTTCATTTAATGTCAATATGAAACCAGAATAAAAATACAAAATAAAGTTGTCATAGATACAGTGGTAAAAAATATGGGAGTTTTAAACTATTTGCCTGATGCAGAAGTAGCCTAGAATAAAGAAAGTAATGCAGATTTGCGATTCAAGAAACCTAGATTTTAGCCAATTTTGCCATTAAGCTAAGATAATGCAGAGGGCAGTTAGATGATGCCATTGTGCATAGAACACTGGGTCTGAAGTCAGGAAAACTCATTTTCTTGAGTTCAAATCCAGTTTCAGATATTTACTAGCTATGTGATGGTGGGCCAGCCATTTAATTCTGTCTGCTTCAGCTTCTTCATCTGTAAAATGAGCTGGAGAAAGAAATGGCAAACCATTTCCGTATCTTTGCCAAGAAAACCTCAGATGGTGTCCTAAAGAGTTGGATATGAGTAGAAAATGACTTAATAGGATAAAGCAATCATAGATATTTTCTAAGGTGTGACCATGAGATAATCATTTAGTCTGTTTGACCCTCATTTTCATTGTCTTTATATCGAGTATGCTAATCCTTGTGTAAGAATGTATACCTTTATGTGTGGATGCACACACCATTTGTGTGTGCTATATTGTGTTTTTCTCATGTAATAATAATAATAATAATACTAACTAACATTTATGTAGTGCTTACTATTTTCCAGGCACAGGGCTAAGTACTTTAATATTACTGTATCATTTTGATCCTCACAACAACTCTGGGAAGTAGGTGCCATAATTATCCTCATTTTATAGAGTAGGAAATAAGACAGAGGTTAAGTGACCTGTAAATATCTACAGCTGGATTTGAACCCAGGTCCTCCTGGCTCTCTATTCTCTGTATTCCATGTAAGTTATATATGCTATTTGGCTATGGCTGTCAGGCAGGTAAGAACAGATATCTTAAAGTGTCCTCCCCTATCCTTTTCCTAGGAAGATTTAGGGTTGATTCTGGAAATCATTCTGCTCTTCTCAGAGTGGGGTTACTGGGACAGAATTATAATTGTCTGCTCACTTGAATATTTTTAGTCCAGAAGTAATTTTTTGAGGTCCTTTGATAGAGAAGGAATTTGCAAGGTTGACTCTCGTTCTGCCAGATACTAATTCCACTTCACTTATATATATGAACATATATAGTAAATAGCTAATGAATACATTTATCCAAACATATAGCAAAGAAAGTATCAAATGATAATATATACCAAACCATACAAAGTGAATGAGCTTTCCCATTGGGAACAAGATAACATAGATCAACCAAGAGAGACAGAGACAGAGAGACACAGAGAGAGAAATAGAGACACAGACAGAGACAAAGCGAAAGAGAGAGGCACAGAGACACAGAGACAGAGAGAGACAGAGAGAGATAGAAAGACTGAAACAGAGAAAGAGACACAGAGAAAAACTGAGACAGAAAGACACAGAGAGAGAGAGAGACAGAGAGACAGAGACAGAGAGAGAGAGAGAGAGAAAGAAAGAAAGAAAGAAAGAAAGAAAGAAAGAAAGAAAGAAAGAAAGAAAGAAAGAAAGAAAGAGGGGCAGCTAGGTGGCACAGTGGATAGAGCACCAGCCCTTAAGTCAGGAGGACCTAAGTTCAAATCTGGCCTCAGTCATTTAACATTTTCTAGCTGTGTGACCCTGGGTAAGTCACTTAACCCTAATTGCCTCAGCAAAAAGAAAAGAAAAGAAAAGGGAAGGAAAGAAGGAAGGACGAAAAGAAGGATGGTGAGAGGGAAGGAGGAAGGAAGAAAGGAAAGGTGAGAAAGAGCTGTGTTGCTTTCAGTTCAGTTGGGTTCCCAGAAGCTCTGCTCATAGAGGTCATTATTTGTCCTTTGTTCTCAAAGAGGATCATGATGTCAAAAAAGATGATGCCATGATATGCAAGTAAGTTGGATTTAAGGGTGAGGTGGGCTGTGCACAGTCACCAGCCTCACTTTCTCCATAGACAGATGGGGGACTATGGGAGAAGTATGATGTATGACTTTAAAAAGTATTGATTTTAACTGTTTTTGTCTGGTTAAAGAAAAAATTATAGTTGAGAGTGAAATTAAATTGGAAAATTACTATGATGTTAAAAAAATGCCTAAATGTAAAACTAAACGTATCAATAAATCTTGAAAAAGAATTGATGCCCCAATTAAATAAATGAAATTCAAATCAAGAGCCTTGATCTAATGATGTAAAATTGGCAGGCAACATTAGAAACTATAGTAAAGATTAAGGAAAAAAGAAAATTGACCAAAAAAAAAAAAAAAAGAAAAAGAGATATGACAAAGTGGACACATTTCATGAAATGCATAGGAAGGTGGTCAGAGATGGTCAGGCAGCTGGCCTCAGTCCTAGTATTTGAGGATAGCAGAATTAAGGTTAGGTGTACCAACTAGAAACAGCCCTTCTTTCTCCTCCTCCTTGTACCCCCAACTGTCCTGAAGCTTATTTGGGAACAAGCAGGTAGCAATTGCATCAATTTGCCATTCTTGAAAGACAATCTAAACTTACCTTTGCCCTGTTCTCCCCATTCTCTTCCTTTTCAGGGCAAAACTGTGAGTTAGCCTATGCCCTTCAAGCAGAAAGAAGACACTGGACAAGGGAACAAAGGAGTATGTGTGGCTAACATAAGGAATGACATAGGACATTGGAAGAGCCAGCCTTTTCAGACTTAGAGAGATGGAGGGAAGGCAGTAATTCTCTTGCCTTGTAGTTATTTCAGGTTAAGGTCTCCCACTGTATCCAAGATCATCTCCAGTTGTTCTGATCTGTATCTGGCCACTGGATCCAGATGGTTCTGGAGGAGAAAATGATACTGGTGGTCACTTAACACAACCCTCCCTCCCTCAAATCCAATTCACTTGCATGTCATGGCATCACCTCCCTGATGTCATGGTCTTCTTTGAGAATAAAGAACAATGATCAACTATGAAAGACTTGATTCTGTTCAGCAGTTCAATGATCCAAGGCAATTCCAATAAACTTTGGATAGAAAACTATCTGGATCCAGAGAGAAATCTATGGAGACTGAATATAAATCAGTTCTGATTTTTCTCTCTCAACATGATTCATAAAGAAATGTATATTTAAAAAAATTAATGTACATTTATAACCAGAAAAAAAGAAAAGAAAAAGGGGGAAGAAAGAGAATGAAAGACATACAATAACACCATTTCCCATAACAAGACATTGATGGCAAAAGAGGATGTGCCCCCTTAGCAAGATTAGGCTTGGAGGTGAGCAGCAGACTCAAAGAGCAGTAAAAGACTGAAGGTATAGCCAGAGTGATACAGTGGTAATGACAGAGGTAGGACCATGCAAATCAAGAAATCAGCATCTGATCCAGGCAGGGGTATGCTGGTAAATGTTTAATAACTAGTTCTTCTTCTCCCTGCCCCCCCAAAATGCCAGATACACTTTTAAATTAAACTGCATTGTTAACATTTTCTCTATCACTTTCTTAAATCTTAGAAAATCAACAGAACAATGAATAAGGGCCTGACTTGTACTATTTGTCAGATTTTCAGGGTATAAGTACTCACACTGAAAATTTAGCTATGATTAGAGCTGGCTCTAGCACACCTCTGATCCAAGCTGGAGGGAAGTTCTAAGTTTTCCCATGAGGTCTGAATCTAAGCATCTGAACTGTGTCTTTGAATTCCTGTGTTTTACTTTTTGCATTAGGCTTATCTGCAGAAATAGGGAAGTTTGAAACTGAGAACCTGAGCTGTGCCAATTGACATTCAAAGTCTTGGCTTGCCTATGAACCAAAAATGATGTAAGTTGCTTCTTCTGGATCTGGGAGAACAAGGAGAACCATATAATCGTTGTTTATTCTTTTTCTTCTGTGGTTATAAATAAATAATTGATAGAATTGTGCCATTCTCCATTGAAAAGCATGAGAAAAAAGGAAAAAGAATGCTACTGTTGGTATGTGGGAGAGCGACCCTTACCCAAATTAAAATCTCTCTCTCAAGTTAAAAAGCAAAGAGGATTTATTATGATCTCACAAGAAAGGGCAACTCCCAACATCCTTAGGTCAGTTTGACTTTAGATAATTATATGCAATAATAATTCTACATTTTAGCCAGACTCAGGAATAATCAGGTTCTTATTCAAAGGAATACCACTGGGAAACTAAGTCAGAAGGATCCCACCTTAAGTGGAGGCCAAGACTATTCTCCCAACTCTTGCCCTGTAACAATTCAGGATGACATTCTTCTGAGTAGCTTGTGGTCTATTTCTTTCAGATGGTGGGTTATTGGCTTGATAATCTTTCAAACTATCAAACCTGAATTCAAAACTCCAAATAACATCAATTATAATCCCAAGAGATTTTATCTCAAATCGCAAGTCTCATAAATCAAATCTTCAGGTGACTTCTAAATCAATCAGGCTCCCATTCTTGACCCTTCCTTGGGGTGGAGGTAAGGAGAGGAGTTCTGGAGCTGTAGCCACAGTCAGCAACCACAAGGCTGTCTTCTTACTCTCCTCAGTATCAACCAGCTCCTGTGAATTTACATAGAAATTCAATTGCTGGCATATCCACTATACAAGGGATTGCTATTTTGGCCAGAAGATATTTCTTCTGAGTGGAGAACCTACACAAATAAAACAACAGCATTTGCTTCATCCCAATTCTTTCTTTCTTTCTTTCTTTCTTTCTTTCTTTCTTTCTTTCTTTCTTTCTTTCTTTCTTTTTTGCTGAGGCAATTGGGGTTGTGACTTGCCCAGGGTCACACAGCTAGGAAGTGTTAAGTATCTGAGGCCAAATTTGAACTCAGGTCTATCCTGACCAGGGCTGGTGCTCTATCCACTGCACCACCTAGCTTCCCCTTCATCCCAATTCTTAAGCCTATTTCCTAAAGGGCTATCTTCAGGAACACTAGGTAGATTTTTAGAGGCAGCTACTTTAGATTGTTCCTTTTCCCATGGTTCACAGTATTTTGTTCCCTATGATGGAAGACTCATTCAATCTTATGAAAGGAAAAAGAGAGAACTCTTATTAACTCAAACTGCTTAGAGTCTCCCAACCCCATCATTCAAGCAGTCACTAGTTCTTACCAAAGGGAAAGTTTTCTTATGGATTGTAACCGCTTAAAATCCCTCCTCCCTGACTCACCAGCTTCTTGTCTACCTGGGTTGTACACACAACTTATGTGACTGATTTCAAACTATTCTCCTCTAGCTTATTTCCTGAGCTGAATTAATCCTCTATTTTCACTAACCCATCACTAATCCAAAGCCCCATTTACTTTTGTTTCTATTTTCTCCTAGTGTCTCTCTTTGGGAATTTACCCAATCAGAGCAGGAGTTCCTGAGCCAAGTCCAGGACCACTGGACTTGGAGGGCACATGCCCAAGGATTTAGTATGGGAGAGACCCTTCACAAATATCCTAGATGAGCCCCTAAAGCTGTGGGACAGTGGGATTACTCAAATTAAAATTGGAGACTCTCAAAGTAAAAAACAATAAGGATTTATTATGATTCCCCCAAAAAGGGCAACTCTCAACAGACAAGGTGTCATCAGTAAAGAAATGCAAAGCACAAGCTACAAAGCACAGGTTTATATAGACCCTAATATGAAACCCTTCCTGGCCCTTCTTTTCATTAACTGGGAGTCCAGACTCCATTCTGAATGTGGAAATCTACCCCAGAGACAAAGAATACTAGCCAATGATATACTCTTTACCATATTAGGAACTTAATGCTAATGAAAAGGTTGGTGGGTGTGGGGAAAGGACAGGAGGGAATGTTTATCTATGAGAATCAAATACCTACCACTTTTGGCTATAGCACAACTTGTTATTGCAAAGTTTCAAATTATAATTAGGGTACAGGATGAGGCCATATTCTTACGAGAGGTCTTTACTCAGTTTGTCCCATTCACTTGGGATAATAAAAGCCATGAATTTATTTTGCTAAATCTACACACAAATGAAACTCTTAGACTTTTGTGGGTAGGAATAACTGAGGGTAGAGGTAGCTTTCTGAGAGCCATAATGAAGTTGAAGTTACTCTAAAATGCCCTCTCATATTGGTTGTAAGTAAAAGCATTTGGTTCTCACTGAATGGCTAATAATAGGTCTCAGCCCAAGCCTCACTTGCTCATTGTTTAGATTTTGTTGACCTAGATTATAAATATCAATTGCATTTTGGGGGGCTAGAAAACCTGAAGGTCTTCCCCTCACATATTGATTCTTTTGGGAAAGCAAACTAATTCTTACCTAATCTTAATCACTGAATGGGTGTTGCGTCAGACAAACTGGGACTTGGAAAAGACCTTAGCTTAAAAAGGCGAAGGTCTCCCACTCTATGGGGACAATTGCAAGTCATCCTGACCTATATATTGTTTCTGGACCCCAAAGACTCTGAAGGAGAGAGTGATGACTTTGCACAGTCCTGACTAAAATTCAATTCACTTGCAAGTCATTATCACCTTTTTCATATTATGAGTCTTTTTCAAGAATGAAGGATAACAAACAAAATTGAGCTTTTGACTGGCAATATCTGAGCCTTATCAGGGGAAGGAAACAAGTATTTAGCTACTGTGTTCCAAGCAACCTCCCAGACATTTTTCATATGATCCTCACAACAATCTTGTAAGATAGTGTTATTATGATCTCCATTTTACTGAGTTAAGTTAAGGAAACTGAGGCAGGCAGAAGTTAAAACCAGAATCACATAGCTAGGAAGTGACTCTGGACAAGTAATTTACTAATAAACAGCACCAGGCAACTGATTAGCCATGCTCCTTGGTAGTTAAAACAGTAGTGGTCAAAAAGTAAACACTGAGTAAATAAATGGAAGAATTATTTTAAAATTGGCCTTTCTACCTCAAGTCTATATGACAGAAATGAAAAGAATAAACTATGTTCATTATGGAAGAACAGATTTCTTCCTATTATAACATAGTCTTTAGAAATAAATTTTGATTAGTATCTTTTGTTTTTACATCACCTACTGAATTGATAATTTATGAAATTATGAAACGGGAGCAGGTACACCCAATTCTCTGGATCTTTGCCAGGAAGGACTATGATTGGCAGTGGGAAGTGAAGCTGCAATCACACTTCATTAAGGCACAGAGGGTGCAGAGGCAAACCATATAGAAATATAGAGACAAGCAGTAAAAAGCAGGGAGGAACAGAGACAGATGGTGTGAGGAGAGCGATAGGATGGCAGAAGAAGGCAGGTGGGAAAGAAAATGCAGAGGGGGAGAAGAGCAGAGAATCATATAACCATGGATTAGAGTTGAGAGTATGGACCCTTAGAAAATAAAAGGATACTCGAGAGGCAGGAGTCTGAGGATCTCATTTTTATCAATTTTTTTCCCTTGGAAGGGTGAGGGTGTGGGAAGAAACAGACTATTATCTATGTCATCTTGGGGTTTATTCATTAACATATCCAAATCATTTCAAAGTTGTTAGTAAAACTTTAAAGTTAACATATCTACATCATCTCAAAGTTATTAGTTTTTTGGTGTTCTGCTGGTCTTGCTGTGGATGTCTTGTCTGATATTTGCATATCATAGGACCATTAGGCTCTGTTAGCAAAGCCTAAATGGCTTCTCTTGATTTAGCCTCCAAGATGTGATTTTTGGTTCATTTAAAATACAATTTATAAGTAATGTTTCTTTTATCTTTGGGATGGTTTGTACTTGACTTCTGGGTCCTCCTTTGCAATCTTATTTCTTACTATTGCCACTTTGTGCTGGCTGCTTAGAAACTTACTATACTAATTAGAAGGCAAGGGAGGGATGGTTAGGGACTTCAGAATAATACATTTTCTTTTGTGTTCCACCAGCCTCTCCCAGAGTACCATCTCTTATAACTTTTTTTAAAAGGAAGAAAACAAAGTTCACCAAAAATAACTAATATATCAGAAAAATCTGATGTTAATATGCAATATTCCATACCCATGGTCCCTGAGAGGTCTTCTTATATCTTTTTGGGAGGACCAAGTTTAGTCATTATAATTTCACAGCATTTAGTTTTGATTGCTAATTACTTTATTATTCTTTCTATTTATAGTATTGTCGTCATTGAATATATTGATTTCCTTTTTCTGTTTACTTCATGACATGGTTCTTGAAAAGGACTTATCATTAGAAAAAGAAGAAGAGAAAATGAGATTGAAACTAAAGCCACAGAATTCTCCGGAAAGAAAAACCAAGGCACCTCACTAACCAAAGGAGCTCTGAAACTAAATTGAGAAGGCCCAAAACAAGTCAATTTAACAGAAATTCATAAAGGGATTTCTTGAGAAAGATGGGGAAATGGATACATTAAAATGAAATTCATATTTGTACAGTCATAGTATCATAGATTTTGAGCTGGAAGAGTTCTTGGAGGTCACTAAATTTAGTTTCTTTCTTTTTTTTTTTTGGCTGAGGCAATTGGGGTTAAGTGACTTGCCCAGGGTCACACAGCTAGGAAGTGTTAAGTGTCTCAGACCAAATTTGAACTCAGGTCCCCCTAAGTTCAGGGCTGGTTCTCTAGCCACTGCAGCACTTAACTTCCCCTCCTCTTTTTATAGATAAGGAAATTGAGGCCAGTTGAGGTGAAATTACTTGCTTGGGGTGTCACACACTTACTATGTGTTTAAGGCAGAATTTATCAAAGGTATTAAAAAAAATTGAGGCAAACAGGGTTAAATGACTTATACACAGCTAAGTGTTTGAGACCAGATTTGAATTCAGGAAGATGAGTCTTTCCTACTCCAGCACAGGTACTCTATCTACTGCAACTCATAGCTATTCCAAACTAAGGTATCCATTTTTTTTTATTTGAGTGAAAAATCATTTGTTAAGAACTTACTAAGTACAAAGCACTATACTAAGCACTAAGGATACAAACAAAAAGGTAAAATGGTATCTGTTGTCAAGGAGCTTCCATTCTAATGAGGGAAAGAATATACAGGAGAGATTTTGTAACTACAAATCAGTTGTAAAAGTCCCTTGTTTTTCATGTACCATAGTAAAGCAGATGATCACGGCTCTTCTTTAATGTCATTTCCAGTGACAAAATCATGTCTATATCTGATATTGAACCATCTGACAGTAGCAAGGACCATGGTGTCAAAAACATCATTTTCTGGACTTCAGAAGCTATGGATGAGGTGCCCACAGAAATAGTTGTGGTGAGATGGGGAGATTTGACAGGGGTTGCTTCTGGATCTAAAAGCTGGCCTAGAAGCAGTATGGGTTGTCTAGGGAAGTGATGTTAAACTTAAAGAGAACTGCATATTGATTTAGAAAACCATAAATTAACATTATTTGGGTTATATTGTATTTTTGCTGCTGTTGTTTCTGTTAAATAGTTCCCAGTTACATTTTAATCTGGACCAAACTTTGGAATTTTGCTGGTATTATGCACTGTGTCCCAATGTCAGGGAACTTAATACTTCTGATCTAGGGAATGCTGTCCATATATAGGGAAAGAGAACAGAAGTTCTTGGGCTTCCCTGCTCAAAGTAAAATGCAATTTAAATCATGAGCAAAAATGCAACAAATATATTAACTATAAAATGAAATAATTCTATATGGTAAATTAATATATATAAGATTATATAAAATAATATATAAGAGATAACAAAAAAGCCAACTTCTAAATACACAGACCTTTGAGAATAGAAGGGACCTTGGAGATAATTTCATCTAATCCTTTTATTTTATAGATGAAGAGAATATGATCCAGACTGGTTCTAAAAATGCACTAACAGGACAGACATCCCCCCATAACATGGTTCTAATAAGCCTCTCTTCAAATTAACATCCCTAATGATGTTTGTCCTTTGTTTCAAAGAGAACCAAAGAAGATATGACAGGTGATGTTTTGATTTGGGAGAAAATTGGTTTAAATGAGACAGAGTTACCCAAAGTCATCAGCCTCAATCTCTCTTCAAGGGTCATTAAAATCCAGTGGCAGGATAAAAGTCAAGATATCTGGAGATGACCCAGGATGCCGTGAATGACTTTGTTGCCTTCTATATGTGGCCAAGCTCTAATCACTCCACAGAGCCTGCTTCAGCTGCCTTATGGCCATTGGACAAATTGTTCTCATCTGCCCATGTCCACTGGGAGATGTCTTCACATACCTGGGGTAGACATCACCCTAACTCACTGAGAGGTTTGGGGCATGTCGGTTACTCTCAAACTGGGTTAGCCCATCTGTAGAGATAATTTTACAGAGATGTGGCCTTTGTGCATCCTACAACTTCTTGAAACCACAGATGAAAATTGAGTGAAAGGTAAACACCAAATGTAGATTAACAGTCCTAAAAAGGATTCAATAAGCCCTCACAGCTTAAGTGCTAGTCTTCCATGAACACCCCATGCATACCTAACATATTGTACAGCACTAGTATATTATACAACACTAATATAAATAACTCACTAAAGTGGTCTGAAATGCCAAGTGGGATCATTGCCAGATACAAGTCAGCTGGACAGCTACTAGCTGAGCTTTATTTTAGCTCCAGCAGTATTAACTCTCTCAGCCTATTTCCTCATTTATAAATGAAAGGATTGGACTGGATGATCTTCCAGTTCTAAGTGTATGATTCTATGATCATTTCTCCAAATCCCCTGAAACATTATTTTACCTAATTAGGTGGCATAGGATAAAGTATTGGACCTGAAGTCAAGAAGAGGAATTCAAATCTGACTTCAGACACTTAACACATGGGTGAACTTAGGCAAGTCACTTGACCTAACTTCAGTTACAAATGGGGATAATAGGGTCTACTTTTCAGAGTTCTCATGAGAATAAAAAGAAAATATTATTAAAGCACTATATGAATGCTAGCCACTACTATAAACTTCTTATTTTCACAAAATAAGCTAATGTGAGTATAAGAACATCACATTTCACTATGATTTATTTATTTAATGAAAAAGGATTCTGGAAATGCCCTATTAGCTTACCTATATCGCTTCTTACAGAGGTAGAAGAGGACAAATGGTATGTATTTCTATTCTAACTAAAGGCTCAAGCCCATTTGTTCTTCTCACCAATAACTCCCCCATGGTGGAGATTGAATACTCAATATTACATGCCTGTGTAAGGGGTTGAGTTGGTAAGAGCTTGGGAGAGGAGAGATATTAGTTTTCTATCTTCCCACTTTGAGAAACAAGATCCCAAATTTTAGATCCTCTTCAGGAAGAAGTCCCTGGATAAAAAAAGAAAATACTCTGGAAAGAAACTCAGTTATGTCCATATCCCCAGTTTACCATACCAAGGATTACTGAAAATTTCCCTTTGGATGAAATTTGAGACTCTGTTTCATGGTTAAACTGAGCAATTTTACTCTCAGTAAGAGCTCAATTGCTCTATTATCTGGTATATATTTTCATAGATACAACTTCTCTGATTTCTGTTTGCTATCAACTTGGATAAATGAACTTATTTGCTATTCATTATATGTGGTCTTTATGTAATTGGCAAGTAGTGGGAAAACAGTCAAGCCTGGTTTATATAGTTTGGAGCATTTTTCCATTAAGAGAGAACAATTAGAAACAAAGCTTGAACCTAAAAATTATTTTCCCAAACTAACTCTATTTATGGGAGCAAATAGGCATAACTTTAGCCTAATGCCCTCCTCTCTGAGAAAAGGAGAATGGCCAGCCATGAGACTCCAATCTCTTCATCTGCCTTTTGGCAGGAATCAAACTCCTTTAGAGAAAGATGGGAGATACCTCTAGAGACATCTATTCAAATTTCCCTTGGTGTTACATACAAAGATACCCATGTGGATACACATATCTACATGGCAACACACTTGCATATTTTACATAGTAATATAATAGAAGAATTAGATCTAGTTGACAGTCACAGAGAATTTTTTTTTAATATTTCCTTGCTCAGCTTAGGGGAAAGGAGTAAAATATTATTCAAGATAATTGAGTGTTCAGATAATTTTTTTAATTTTTTGATTTGTCAGAGGTGGGAATGGCGGGAAAGGAGAGGGGAAATGATGGGAGTGGAGAGAGTACACACACACAGAAGTGTGTTTGCATGTGTGTGTATGTGGTATATGTGTGTGTATGTAAGTGTGGCTGGCGGAGGGGGAAAAACATTCTCCTTTTTAGATCAGAACAAGTTTGTGCTTAAAAGAGAAAACTATATTATCATTTGAGTTTAGATCCAGTTCAAATTAAAATATTTATTTTCTATCTTGCATTCAGCTCAGCATCCTGCTGAGCACTGAGACTGTCATGTAACAGCATCTTATACTTTTATGGAGCTTCCCGACAGGCCTCATTCCACATATCACAATATGTCTGACATCCATAAAACTTCTTCCAAAGTTAGGATCCGAACTTACTATCAACTACTAGAAATCTTGAAATACTATAGAAAACCTTAACTTCTTTCAGTTCCTTGTGCTCTCAGTGTATTTCAGGGAAATTGGAGCAGATAAACTACCAGAAAATGTGTAAACAGTGAAAAATAATTGTCCAACCACAGAGACAGATGCACAGTACAAGAGCAGAGTTCTTGATTTATAGGCTTCCATTACTTTCTTTATGTGAGTGTGCTTGGAAATAGAGATCAAGGTTGCCAAGAAGTTGCAGAGTAGCAGAGAAGATCAGAATTGTAGAATCATCATCATCCTCCTCCTCATCATCATCATCTTCCTCCTCCCTTTCCTCTTCCTCCTTCTTTTCCTCCTTCCCCTTCTTTTTCTTATTCCCCTTCCTCCTGTTTGCTGTTTATCTTCTACTTCCTCTTTCTCCTATTGTCATTCTTCTTCTTCCTCCTTCTTTTGTTCTTGTGCTTGTTTTTTTATTCTGTTCTTATTTTTCTTGTTCTTGTTTGTCTTCTTTTTCTTCTCCTTTTCTGTATTTCTTTATCTCTATCTCCTCTCTGTCTCTCTCCTTCTGTCTTTGTGTGTGTGTGTGTGTGTGTGTGTGTGTGTGTGTGCTCGCACACCCATGCATCTCCCTCCCTTTCTTCTTTATAAGAGTAAGAACTGGAATGGCAGAGGCCATATGACCCAATGACTTCATTTAACAAATGAGGAAACTAGGGACCAGGGAACTTAATCATCCAAGATCATCAGATTGGAAGTAGAAAGTATCAGGTTGGATGTGAAAATCATTTCTGTGACTTGAGAGTCAATGATCTTTCCACCAAGTTAAGAAAGAGACTTCAGGGGGAAAGGAAATAATACTTCCAAAGAGTGCCTGCTTCCCTCCTCTGGCAAGGAGAAAACTGGCAAATAGCTGCGGGAGTGCCCATCTTAGGGAATCACAAATTAGTCTGAGTATTTTACCATACTCACATGCTGAATTTGGGGCCAGATAATCTCAATACTGGATCTTTCACTCACTACCCATATGCTTTTAGGCAAGTAACTTACTTAAGCCTTAGTTTCCTCCTCTGAAAAATCTATGTTTCAGAGTTGGGATTGGGAGAAGGGAAAGTTTGAATTAAATTACTTCAAAGGTCCCTTCTGGTTCTAAAAATATGATCTTATGTATGAACACAGAAGTTGTTTTTTCTTTGGTTAGTCATTCTCTCCTGATATAAAGTGGGTTTATGGAGTGTTCAGGGAGGATTAGCACCATTGGTGTGAAGGCTTGCTGATCCCTTTTCAAAGCTATTCGTCTACATTTGGTGTCCACTTTTCACCCAGCTGTCATTTGTGGTTCTAAGAAGTTGTAGCATGCACAGAAGTCACAGCCTGGCAAAACTGTCTCTGCAGATGGTCTTAAACCCCTTAATGAGTTAGAAGAATACCTACCCCAAGCATATAAAGACTTCCCCAGTGGAATGGGTGGAAGAGAACAATTAGCTCCAATGCCCACAAAGGCAGCTGAAGCAGATACTATGGAGTGCTTAGAGCTGGGTCAGATAGCAAAGGTGCCCAGCCCATCCACTGCATCCTGAGCTATCTCCAGTCATCTTGACTTTTGTTCTACCAGTGGATTTGGATGACTGGAAGAGAAATAGAAGCTGATGACTCTGGACAGCTCTGCCTCACTTAAATCCAATTCACCTACAAGTCAAGACATCACTCCTGACGTCACTGATCTTGGACAAACAGTATGTATTTAGTAGTGGTATGTACTATATGTACTAGTGGGGATATGTAAAGTAAGGATATTTTTTGGGGGGGACACTTGTGTTTATTTGTCTTAAATGTTTTGGTTTTTTTTTTTATTTTTGTCACAGTCCTTTTAATAATAGACCATACTCCAGAATGAACTATTATTTATGATAAAGACATTTGAATTAGTGACTGAATCTGACAGTGTTCAGACCTCTTTGTCTTGCACCTTCCTATCCTGAAGGAGGAAATATGCTTCACTTAACTGTTCTATAAAACCTCCAGGGAATTTTCAGGTATTCTGAGAATAGCTTCCTTTTAGTGATTTTCCTTATTGAAATCGTTATATATACAGCACTCATCCTCATTTGTTCAATTTAGAACTCAACTGTCAGATTGGGTCCCCAGGATTCAAGATACTCTAGAGGTTCCCACTCCTAAAAGTATATAGCTCATGAGTTCCCACCAATGCATTTTCCTTTAATAGTCAGAGAGTAAATACAATTAGCTCAAAGGAAATGTATCATAAGAACAATAGTAAAAGAAACATTCCCCCCAAGAAATCTGATGCATCCTTTTCCATATTAGCACACTTGGGAAGAGGCTGCCTGAGGGTTAGAACCGCCTCTCTTCTCCACTCATAAGCATCATATTTCTCAGAAATCTCCTGCCTCATCTCTCTAAACCCACTTTCTTCTGAGAATGGTGTCTCCTAAATAGCTTGACTACAAGTTAACTTGAGAGAAAAAGGTGGGGAGTGGGGTAGAGAAAAAAATGTTTTCCCTGAGAGATGAGGAAGGAAATTCTCTCAAGAGCTGGGTTCTTTTTTTAGAGCTATTTCTCTGTAATTAGGGGTTATACTTCTTCTATCTTGTTGGAGAGAATATTACATTTTTAAAAGTAAAATTAGGGTCATAACCAATCCTAGGCTGGTCAATGGGTAGCAAATGCTTTTTCATTCTATCAGTTCCAATCTTAGAACTTCTTCAAACATCTTTAAGGGTTTAAGAAATATAAAACCTTCCTTATATGTATTTAAGATCTTAACACCTCAGTATCTCTATTACCTATTCTTTATATTCTGTGATTTTATCAGCTGGACTTGAAAGATGTCCTAATAAACTTCTTTATCATTGCCATTATTAAAATCAATAAATCAATATTATATCTGTTCCATTGTGGACAAAAATTTAGCTCATGATGCTGGTCTTGACCTGATAGAGTCCTGGTTGAGATTTCCAAGATATTCTGATTTTATATTTTCTATGTGGGTATTTGTTGTCTTATATATAATTTTTTACATAATCTAGTCACTGAACTTCAATGACTTAGAAGAGAAAGCAAAGATAATAAATTTGTGCAATTCTGGCTCACTTAAATCCAATTCTTGTACAAGTCAAGACACCATCCATGATGTCACTGGTCCTCTTTGAAAATAAAGGATGAACAACAATAACAACATATATAATTCTAACCACCAGATTGCCTGATACTATTAAGTGGTCAGTGTGCATAATGTGCTACTCTGTTTCCAGGATTTTCTTGCATAATCTACATTGGTCATCAAATCTGGGTTCTTTTTAATAATATATGGTGGCAATGACCTGATCCTGATTAGCCATCATAAACTTTTCTCTTTCTATGAAGAAATTCTCATGACTCAGCTATTTATTCAATGCTTCTTTGTTGGCATACTGGAGGAGATCGTGCAGATGTTCATGGGCACATAAAGGGTCCTTTGATTCTCATGGGCCCCAGTCAGAAATAAGCCAATCTCACTAACATTTGACAAATCTAACAGCTTGAAGCTGCTATCTTTCTCCTTTACTATTGCTTGATGAAGCAATCAATGTCTTCTTGTTATAAAAGTAATTCTGTAGATTTTTAAAAATCTATTTATCCTAGGTTCTAAGAATGTCTATCAATCTTCTTCCTCCTTTTCAGTGAAGAAATGCTAGTTTTCTATAACTGCTTTATGGTAATAAACATATTTTATGGGTTTTAGGTGATTCTTTCCAGAGCTATTGTGGTTAATTTTACAATTCCAAGAGTGTACATCAAGACTAGTGTTACACTGATGTTGGTAGTTTTAAGTGTTTTTCCATTCAGGTTCGATTTCAGGATGCCTGTAAGTCTCTTAACAAATCCAGCCATACATACCTTCCTGCTCTATATCTTTAATACTCAATTTGTCCTGCCTGGAGGAGACCAGGTACTTGTAAGTGTTCCCTTTATTCACTAGTTTAGTGTTACCTCTAGATTTAAGATAAAAATCTTCAGTCTCTCTCTTTCCTTGGCATATGTTAAGAATTTTAGTCTTATTAGATCTAAATGACAGCTTCATATTATTAAAATAAAATTACAAATAAGTTATGTGACTGTTAAAAGTGTTTTTTTCCCACTAGAACTACAAGCAATTAATCAGAAAACTTAATAAGGCTCCCTCTCAAATTTGGAAGATTTGGTTAGTTATATTTAGGTGAAATGACAGTGGATTTAAGCTAGGTAAAACTCTAATGGACTTAAGCTCTCCCTCTGAAAAAAATCACATATTTTAAATCCGGTGTCCTTGACATTGTATTAGTAGTATGTTTTAAATAAATAACAGTTCTATTATTATTATTTTGCTGAGGCAATTGAGGTTAAGTGACTTGCCCAGGGTCACACAGCTAGGGAATGTTAAGTATCTGAGACCAGATTTGAACTCAGGTCCTCCTGACTTCAGGGCTAGTGCTCTATCCGCATAGTGCCACCTAGCTGCCCCAGTTCTATTATTTTTTAATGGAATCTCAAGTTCTATGAAAGCAGGTAATGGAAAAACCTCATGCCAATCCCAATATTAGCAGTTTTTGAAAAATAAGACTGGGTCAAGGATATGGCAAATGTAAAAAGTGATAAACTGAGTTTCAGAAGCTATTTTTTAGAACAAAACTTCTTAAACTGTGGGTTACAATCACATATACAATTGCATAACTGAATGTGGGGGTTGCAAAAAATTTGGCAACTGCAAAAGATATCAAATATTCCACCAAGATTTAATTCTTTATGTGAAAATAAACAAGCACATCCATCTCATTAGCATGTAAATTTGCTTTCATCTTCAATGAATAGTAAAAATATATGTATATCAAAGAATTGTTTAAAATATATTTCTTTATGATTTATTACCAGTAAATGTTTGATTTGAATACCTATTTTATATACCTATATATGTAAAAATTTCTCTGGTGAAAAGGGGTTGCAAATAGAAAAAGGTTAAAAAGTCCTGTTCTAGAGCAGACTATCTCACCTATAACCTTATCGTCCCTGACAAATGGCCTTTGTTAGAAGACCTCCAATGAGGTTAAAGCCATAGCCTCCTGAGGCATTGCATTCTACTTTGGGATAACTAGAATGATTAGAAAGTTTTTCCTGACCTCAAGCTTAAATTTGCAACTTCTAAATTTTCAAGCCAAAATTAGGTACTTTCATTCATTGTTCTTGGTTTGGCTCCTCATAACCAAACAAGAAAATTCAAATCCCTTTTCTAAGTGACAGTCTTGTGTCACAGAAAAATATATTCACACTATATTCTGATTTCTCAGCACAAACTTGCCAGAAACAATCTTATTTGGTTTATTATTATTCTATATTCAAGCCATTTTTTATCTAAAGACAAAGCTAAACTAGCATGGTTCCTATATGCCTGCTAACTTATCTTTCTGTCCCAAGATAATTTAGGTAACATTTTTAGGAATCTTAAAGAAGAAAGACATAAGTTAAAACATAATTTGTAGTTAATATACACAACAACCATTACTTCATTGTATAAATAAAACTGTGGAATAACACTTCAGATTAAAGTTAATGTGGTTTTAATAACTGTATTACAACTAAGTTGTAATCAGTCATCAATAACTTAGAATGTAATTTCAAGACAATTAAGGAAATAGCCCACAGTTCTATCCACGAAATAGTGAAGAAGACGATTTTTGTATTCTGTATTTCTGTATTCCAGGACTTTTTTGGGAGGGTTAAGAATGGGTTTATATGATTTCTTGCTTTTATAGTTTTTATTCTGTCAGTTTTTAACAAACTTTTATTGCTGTATTTTTTTCAGTTTATCATTGTTTTGCTACCCTTTTAGTATTGGAATTTAGTTGAAAAAATAAAAACTTACTTCCAAAAAAAACCAAGATAAAGTTAAATAAACAGTTGCTTCTTTTTAAAAAAAATGAGATAAATGATCAAATACTCTGGAATATGAGATCACTACAGAGGAAAATTTTCTCAATGGACCATCAAGTGTTCTCCTAGAGTAAACAAAAGGATATTTTTCCTATGATCAATATCTTAATCCTGTCTCATGAGAGAAAGGTGCCATAGGGTCAATCACTTCTAGTAATTGTCAAAGACTCTAAAATGAGTCAACAATCTCATCATTTTCTATGTGCAGAAGGCAGTGATCTCAATAAGACAAGAATTATTCTATACTAAACTAGACTATGGTGGATAAAGCACTGGACATGAAGTCAAAAAGACCTAAATTCAAATTGGGCCTCAGACACTTACTAGCTGTGTGACCACAGGCAGGTCACTGAACCTGTTTACCTTTATCCACTAGAAAAAGGGAATGGCAGACCACTCCATTGTCTTTGCCAAGAAAACCTCATGGACTGTGTGGTCCACTGGGTCATAAAAAGTAGTTATGCTATGGAGATTTTCCAGTTACTTTGTGTACTATGCTATATTATTCTGTGTAATAATATATAGCAAATAAAGTCTTCATACCTACAAACACTGGAAGATGGCTATCATATCCCCTCCTAAATCTTCTCTAAGCTAAAAGTCTCCAGTTTCTTCTTTTCAGATTTCAAGGACCTTTAGCTATTCCAAATTCCCCGCTTTCTAGAATATCAATGTCCTTTATAGTACAACACAGTGACATCATCCGACCAGGTAAAAGTACAGAAATGTTATGATATTATGAGTCATAGATACTGAGTCTCTTTTAATATGGCTTAAAATTGTATTAGCATTTTTGATCGGCATATCATCCTGCTGATAGTCCTGCTTATAATCCTTTAAACATCCCAGATCTTTTTTTTTCCTGTTGACTTGTTACTCACATCTGCCTTCTTTATAATTGTGAAGTTAAAGGGTTGAACCCAAATGTATGACATTACATTTGGAATATCCCTATCCAAAGGCAGCTTAGGGCTATTTTCTGAAAGACAGCCCTTGGAACTGCTTAGGGAATGGAAATATGACTCCTTTATTGAAAAAAATTATGAAAATATGTTTAGAATAATTGCACACCTAGAACTATATCAGATTGCTTGCTGTATTGGGGGGCAGGAGGGAGGAAGAAAGGGAGAAAAATTCAGAACATAATGTTTTGCGAAGTGAATGTTGAAAACTTTCTTTGCATGTCTTTAAAAAAATAAAATACCATTAAATTTTTTTTCTAATTATGTGTAAAAACAAAGTATTTGTTATTCTTTTTTTTAAACTTTAAAGTTTTTTTTTTAATTTTTATTTATTTTTTTTTTTGCTTTTTGCTGAGGCAATTGGGGTTAAGTGACTTGCCCAGGGTCACATAGCTAGGGAATGTTAAGTGTCTGAGACCAGATTTGAACTCAGGTCCTCCTGACTTCAGGGCTGGTGCTCTAACCACTGCACCACCTAGCTGCCCCTATTTGTTATTCTTTTTAAAAAAAACTTTGAGTTCCAAAATTTTTTCCTTCCATTATCCCAATCCCTCTTCCCTCAGAAGGTAACCAATTTGATATGAATTATATATGTGCAGTCATGCAAAACATATTTCCATATTAGTGATGTTGTAAGAGAAAACACAGGCACAAATACCACCCCCCCATGAAGAAAAATTAAGTTTTTAAAAAGGTACTTCTATCTGTATTAAGATTCTATCACTCACTGAATAAATTATGGTATATGAATGTTATGGAATATTATTGCTCTGTAAGAAACGACCAGCAGGACGATTTCAGAGAGGCCTGGAAGGACTTGCATGAACTGATGCTGAGTGAAATGAGCAGAACAAGGAGATCATTATACATGGCAACAAGACTATATGATGATCAATTCTGATGGACATGGCTCTCTTCAACAATGAAATGTTTCAAACCAATTCAAATTGTTCAGTGAAGAAAGCCATATACACCCTGAGAGAGGGATATGAAATGTGGACTACAACATAACATTTTCATGCTCTCTATTGATGATTGCTTGCATTGGGTTTCTTTTTTCAGATTTTTTTGTTCATGTAGATACAATTATTCTTGCACAGCAAGATAAGTATGGAAACATGTATACATATATTCGACTTGTCAAATATTTTAATATAATTAACATGTAGTGGACTTCCTGCCATCTAGGGGAGGGAAATAGGGGGAAAAATTTGTAACAAAAAGCTTTGTAATGGTCAGTGTTGAAGAACTACCCATACATATGTTATGCAAATAAAAAGCTTCAATAAAAAAAAAGAAGAATTTCCAATTGCAAAAAAAAAAAAAAAATCTATCACTCTGGGCAGCTAGTTGGTACAGTGGATAGTATACCAGTCCTGGAGTGAGGACGACCTGAGTTCAAATCCAACCTCAGACATTTAACACTTCCTAGCTGTGTGACCCAGGGCAAGTCACTTAACCCCAATTACCACAGGCAAAAAAAAAAAAAAAAAAAAAACCAATGGATTCCATCACTTCTTTCTCTAGGGGTGGATAATATTTTTCATAATAAGTCCTTTGGAACTGTCTTGGATTTTGTATTGCTGAGAAAGACTGTCATTCATAGTTGATGATCCTACAACATTGTTATTACCGTGCATGATGTTCACTTCACTTTGTATAAGCCCAAGTTTTCTTGAAAGCATTCTGCTTCTATTTCCATCTCCAGCTCATTTTATGGGGATAAGAAAACCAAGGCAAATAGGATTGAGTGACATGCCCAGGGTCACACAGTTAGTGTCTTTAAACCAGCCTTGAACTCAGGTCTTTCTAACTCCAGCTCTATCACTCTAATAATGCACTGTGCCACGTAGCTACCTCTACAATTAAACAACTTGTATTCATTAGCTCTATATCTCATTACCTCCAGAAGCAACACTTTTCATTTCTGAACAGCCTTAATTGTTAGAAAGCTTTTGCTCAGGTGGAATTTAAATCTTCCTCTTTTTAAAGAGCATTAATTAAGTTCTAGTATTTGTGTACCAAACATTGTGAAAGGTACTATGAATAAAAGTATCCAAATGAGTCAAAAAAAAGAAAGCGTTCTGCTTATCAGTTCTTATAGCACAATAATATTCCATCACAATCATCAACTACAATTTGTTCAGTCATTCCCTAGTTGATAGGGATCCCTTCAATTTTTTATTCTTTGCAACCTCAAAAAGACCTGCTATAAATATTTTTGTACATATAAGTCCTTTTCCTTTTTAAAAAATCTCCTTGGTACATATATCTAATAGTGTCTTAGTGAGTCAAAGGGTATGCACAGTTTTATAGCCTTTGGAGTATAGTTCTTGATTGACTTTGATGCCTTTGAGATCTCTATACTAGGTAAATGTAGAGAGAGCTCTGAAAGGGAGAGAGGCAGAATTTGAAATAAACAGGTGAAAAATAAGGTATTAACTTTTGAGTAACTTATAGAAAACCTCCCTGGAACCAGAAATATGTGGAAAAAGTAGCTTCTCAAAGATATCCCCTAATCCCAGAACATGCAATTCCTGAAATTATTAAGAATAGATTTTCTCAGTGAGATTGTTTTCTCGACCTATATGAGATTTTATCTTGCTCCTATGTCAAAGAACCCATTTGCTATTATGCATTCTTTTGTTTGGATGTATAACATCCAAATTCATGTTTACTCTTTACTTGAAAAAATTGAGATTGCTCACTCTATGAGATTTTTGTGTGTGTTTACTGAACATTTGATGAGAAGAAGCTGACAAGAGTAAGCTGTTACTCCACCTGTGAGAGTGATTAGGGAAAATGGATTTTATTCTGGGTGCCTAAGAGAGAACAATATACCCCTAATGAGAAATGTTTAAGGTATAGTAGTTAGATAAATTTTAGCCCATTAACCCTCTTAAATATCTGAAAGTGAAGAAGGGAGCATCTGGTCAGAGCCCTACTCTTGTATATCCAAGTCAAAAATCACTGTTTCCTTTGGGTATGAGAGATGGGCCCAAGTTCAGATCAAATATCTCTGATACTTAAAGGTCAGCTGTTTTATATTAGATGGTACATGCATACCCATATTATACAATTACCCCTATTAGATCAGAGGCAGGAAGATGTACAGTCAAGTCCTATTTCTAAGACATAATGTATGTATAAGCCTGAGAAAGTCATTGAATTCTCCAATGCCTCTGCAACCCTTAGACAATGAATTGAGATATATAACATTTTATTACTATGAATTCCCCATATTGGTTAAATCATAGATCCAACCAAAAAAAATCATAGTAGATTTGGCAATGGAAATCTTTTTGACTCCTGATGCTACCATCCAATAGGCTGTGCTACTTAAATTTGCAAATTTAATAAGCATGCCATTTCTGCCTTTACCGAAGTTATTGATAAAGAATGTTAAATATCACAGTGCTAAGTACACATTCTATTAAAGATTTCCTTTCAAGTTAGCCTTGAATCATTGACAACTACTCTTTGTAGCCATGGATTCAACCAGTTCTGGATCCTTTAATTCTTCTACCAATTGTCCTTATGAATTCTACTACCAATTACTCCATATTTCTCTATCTTGTCTATAAGAAAAGCATGAATGAGTTTATCAGATGCTTTACTAAAGTGATAGCTGTTAGATGCTTTAAAGTGATAACTATAGGATCCCTCTAATCTATAAGTCTAGTTACCCTATCTTTCCATTGAACATGTACACAATAATGGGGGGAACTGATTTAGCCAGTGGAAGAGAAGCCAGTCTTGTAGGGGAAAGGATGAGAATAAGATAGGGGAGAAATTTTCTTGATGGTAATCAGGCAATATGGTGTAATGGATTGAAAACTGATCCCAGAATTTAAAAGATCTGGATTCAAGTTCTGCCTTTAGTATGATACTTGTATGCAGGTGTATGAAGTGTTCAGGGAGGACTAGCACTACAGTGGTTCTCTGGATTGCTCATCTACCTTTGGTGTCCACCTGGCATTTAACTCTCACTTGTGGTTCCAAGAAGGTATAGTATATATAGAGGCCATTCATCTTGGCAGACAAACTAAGCCAGATTGAGGGCAACTGAAAGGCTACAAACCCTTTGGGGAGTTAGGCGGATATCTACCCCAATCATATGAAGATTTCCCCCAGTGGAATGGGCAGATGAGAATAATTTGCTCCAGGGGTCAGGAAGGCAGCTAAGGCAGGTGCTGTGGAGTGCTAGAGCTAGGTCAGACACCTAACATGCCTAGGTTATCCACTGCATCCTGGGCCATCTCCAGTCTTCTTGACTTTTGTCCTGCCACTGGACTTTGATGACTCTGGAAGAGAAAGTAAGGCTGATGACTCTGTGCAGCTCTGTCTCACTTTGATCCATTTCATGTGGGAGTCAAGACATCGTCCCATGATGTCATTGGTCCTCTTTGAAAAGTGAAGACAACCAACAACTGGCTTTATGACCCAAAGCAAATCACTTAACCTATTGGTGGTAGAGGACAAAAATGTTAAACACACAATTCAGATGACAACACTTTCAAGGGAGGCCCAAACCAGATTAAAATGTAATTAGAAAATACTTAATAAAAATCCAATGAAATAAATAATATTACATTTAAAAACTAGTCAATATATAACCTGCAGGAATCCTGACACAACTAATCTAAAAAATTAAGACATGGATTCTTAACTTTTTCTATGAATCCTTTTGGCAATCTGGCAATGCCTATGGACCACTCTCAGAAAAATGTTTTTAAATGCATAAAATAATACACATGAGATTATAAGGGAAGTCAATTATATTGAAATTAGAACAGTTATCAATATATTTTGACATTAACTATCCCCTGTAATATTATTTTATCCAACAATTTAGGGATGTAGGGAGGTTTTTCTGTATTGAGAATAGTTGCAGAATGTTGCCTGCATGGACTTCCTATTTAAGTTCAGGCCTTTGTCCTCCTCCCTCCCTTATGTCACTATGGATTACAACACATATTATTGCTAAAAATCCTTGTGCCATTTTGCCTATATTCCAAGCACATACATTTATAATAACACATACCAACCAAACACAGAAAATAATTATTCTGGCATTCACTTAGAACCTTTTATCAAAGCATCTTTAGGTAATTACAGCAAGTATATAATAATAAAAACAATAACATTACTATTATTATAAATAATAATATTTATATGTTCCAGGTACTGTGCAAAGTTCTTTACAAATGTTGGTGCATTTGATCCTCACAAAAACCATGGGAAGTAGGTGATATTATTATCTGTATTTTATATATGAAAGAACTCAAGCAAACAGAGGTTAAATGACTTACTCAGAATCATAGAGTTAATAAGTAAAAAGCAATTGTTTTCTGCCTCTGGTATCTACTATTATGTAGTCTTGGGCAAGCACATCATTTAACCATCTATGTTTCCTTTCCCTTATTCATATAATGTGATAATACTAGCAATACTTACTCACAAGGTTGCTGTGAAGGCCAAACAAGATAATATATGCAGCAGGGATATGCTGGAGAGAGCTGTAGCCAGTAAGAGCTGATTGTTAAATTTTCAATATGAACATTCAATTTCATGCATCAAAAAGAGACAAATACAAATCAGAACTTCACATACTGTTTTGTTTATTGTCTAGACTAAAGAAAGTGGTGGAGAAAGGTATTAATAATACAGATTAAAAGTGTCTTAAGTACAATGTTCTAGAGAGCTGGTTGTTAATAGTTTACAAGCATGTCACTGTGTGTAAAGCACTTTGCAAATATTAAGTTAACATAAATGTCTGGGTGACCAAGAGTCTCAGGTAAATCTCTAAGTCTTGCAAGTTATAAATAAGTATAACATTTGCCTGGCATTTAATGGCACTCAATAAATATATATTGATTGACCAATACATTGCCTGACTAAACTGTCTCATGAAAGGAACTCTCTCATCCAAGGAATTCTCACAATGAGAGTTCCCACACCTTTGAAGTCATAAATCCTTGACATACTGATACACAGCACATTCTCAGGATCTCAGAACAGTTTTAAGCTTAAATAGCTATTAAATGACAGCTATTATAATTATTACAATTGTTGATGAAAATTTTACCAAAGTGTATTATAAATTTCTTCACCTTCTTAAACAAAGAATACTGAACCTTGATGAAAGAACACTATCATGTTGATTTATTATATGATATTTTAAAACAGTGAGAGGCAGTGTGGCATAACAGAGAGAGATACAGACAGACAAAAACAAAAAGAAAGAAGAAGGAAGGAAGGAAGGAAGGAGAGAGAAATGGATAGACTGGGGGCAAGGAGGAAAAGAGGAAGGGAAGGAGAAACAGACAGACAGAGAGGAGAAGGGAAGGAAGAGAGAGACGGACTGAGACAGAGAGAGAGAAAGAGAGAGAGAGAGAGAGAGACAGAGACAGAGAGACAGAGAGAGACAGAAACAGAGAGAGACAGAAACAGAGAGAGACAGAGAACAGAGACAGAAAGACACAGACAGACACAAAGAGGGTGGGGAAGAGAGGGAGAGAGAGAGAAGGACAGAAAAAAAGAGGGAGAGGGAGAAGGAGAGAAAGAGGAAGAGAGAAAGGGAGAGGGAGAAGAAGAGGGAGAGAGAGATGGGGGGAAATCCAGACACACAGAGACAGAGAAAGATGATTTTGGAGTCAAGAAGATCTGGGTTCATCTCTAGTCATATGAAAAGTTGCTCCAAATCACTATTGATCAGAGAAATGCAAATTAAGACAACTCTGAGATACCACTATACACCTATCAGATTGGCTAAAATGACAGGAAAAGATAACGATGAATGTTGGAGGGGATGTGGGAGGGCTGGGACACTAATACATTGTTGGTGGAACTGTGAACGGATCCAACCATTCTGGAGAGCAATTTGGAGCTATGCTCAAAAAGTTGTCAAACTGTGCATACCCTTTGACCCAGCAGTGTTTCTACTGGGCCTATATCCCAAAGAGATCTTAGAGGAGGGAAAGGGACCCACATGTGCAAGAATGTTTGTGGCAGCCCTTTTTGTAGTGGCTAGAAACTGGAAACTGAAGGGATGCCCATCAATTGGAGAGTGGCTGAATAAATTATGGTATATGAATGTTATGGAATATTATTGTTCTGTAAGAAACGACCAGCAGGACAATTTCAGAGAGGCCTGGAGAGACTTGCATGAACTGATGCTGAGTGAAACGAGCAGAACCAGGAGATCATCATGCACAGCAACAACAGTATTACATGATGATCAATTCTGATGGACATGGATCTCTGCAATAAAGAATTGTCTCAAACCAGTTCCAGTTGTTCACTGAAGAAAACCATATACACCCAGAAAGAGGGACATGAAATATGGACCACAACGTAACATTTTCATGATCTCTATTGACATTTGCTTGCATTGTGTTGCCTTTCTCTGATTCTTTTTTTCTTGTAGATAGGATTTTTCTTGCATAACTTCTCAAGCATTTCAACATTATTAACATGTAGTGGACTTCCTGCCATCTAGGGGAGGAGAGGGGACTGGGGGTAAAATTTGTATTGGAAAGCTTTGTAAAGATCAAGGTTGGGGAACTACCCATACATATGTTATACAAATAAAAAGCTTAAAAAAATAATAAAAAAAA
>JAJPUD010012826.1:0-19588 GCA_023553655.1 Myrmecobius fasciatus
GAGAGAGAGAGAGAGAGAGAGAGAGAGAGAGAGAGAGAGAGAGAGAGGAAGAGAGAGAGAGAGAGAGAGAGAGAGAGAGAGCGAGAGAGCTCATGAGTTATTCTAGAGTGAAGCAACATTATTGTTATTGTTCAATCATTTTTCAGTTATATCTGACTATTCATGATTTTATTTGGGATTTTTTTTGGAAGATATGTTAGAGTGCTTTGCTATTTTATTTTAGAGATGAGAAAACTCAGACAAATAGATTAATCTTCCTGATTTGAGGTCTGGCATCCAACTGTTGCACCATTTAATTTCCTAGAGTTGGCCATGTAGTTAAAAGATCTGGATTCAAATCTTGACTTTGCCAATAACTTACCTATCTGGACTTGAGAAAGTAAAAAGAAACTTTTTTTGGCCTTTGGTTTCCTCAACTACAAAATGCAAAAGTTGGATTAGTCTGCTTCTGAAGGCTATCCCAAATTGAAATCTAATCCCCAATCTTCCCCCCAAATCCTTTCCCGCACTTCCTTGTGATTTGTAATCAAAGAAAGGAAAAGATACTTTGGAATTTCTTATTCCAAGAGGGAAATTCTAGCAAATATAAGCTCCTTGAGGGCAGATGCTATACTTTTTGTCATTGGGTTCCATGACACACAGTACCTTGCATGTAGTAAGTGTATGATACATGCCTGTTAAGCTGGGTGGTTCTGGAGAAATCCAGACGTGCTCATATTTTGCATTTGGTGCTAGGATTGCCTTCTTCCGAGATACCCCTGGAATTTTTAGGTTATATAATAGTTATAAACATTATATATTACCTTTGAAAAGTGGGCTAAGTTGTACATTATGGAGAGAACTAGATTAAGATTTAATCATAAATTTTCATCAATGTTTTAACATTTAAATACATAGGATTACTTATATTATTATGCAGAAATTGCTTTAACTCTTTTTGTTACCTGACATTTAAAAATGTTATATGTTTATATATGTACATATAGCTCTTACATGTCTGCATACTGCTTACACACACACATACACACATATACTTTGTTAAAATGCTTTTAGTGTGGATTTGAAATGTTTGTTTTATGAGAATGTACATTCTCTGGAGGCCCCGAAGAGCAAATTATTATGTAGACACAGTGGGAAGGAAGTTCTCATTAATGTCCATCAACACATCCCTCAAATAAGTAGATTTTATTGCAAGTCAGCACACTCAGAAACTGAGGTTGATCTCTAGTTCATAATTATTATCATGATCACTTAATTTTCCAGTTCTTCTTAGCTCCAGTACTAGCCTTCTAATTATTAAGCCATAGTAGCTCTCTTCTTCCCTTAAGATGTATGGTAATAATTAACAGGTAGTTAAGTCAGACTGATTTTATATAACTACTAAATCCCTTATTGCTCATTTGCTAGAATGGGACTTGGAGTTGACAACTCATGAAAATTGGTACATGAGTGATCCTAACTATAGAAAAGAGCCACCTCACTCCATGTACACAGCACATTCTCTGAGATCACAGGATCTGATTCTGGCCACAGAGTTATGAGATGAGTTGAGAAAAGAGAGGATTGTTGTTATTGTTCAGTTGTGTGTGACCCTATGGACCATATTACTTTCCTTCTGAATTTTCTTGGCAAAGATACTGGAGTGGTTCCTCAAGTGACTTATCAGGTGTAACACAGCTAGTAAATATCTGAGTCTAGATTTGAATTTAAGTCTTTCTGACTCCAGATCCAGCACTCTATCCACTGAAACACTAAGTTACTTTCAAAGATAGGATACTCGAACCCATCTTGTGCATATTCCTAATCTAGGCAGAGTTCCTGATTAACTGTGGTATTGGCTACAGGTTGCCTAGCTACACCCTTTTTCTCTAATCTTAATTTGATCTAGGGCTCTCTGTGATAGATTGTTAAGAATTCACTTTGAGTGCTCCCACTATGATGTACTCTGACCATTTTTACACACAGACTGACTCCTATCCTCACCCAAACCTCTTCTTCTAGTGAGAATGATCCAAGAAAAACCATCATTCCTTGAAAAGATATACTAGTCACTGCTTGACTCAACTCAGTCCCTGGGACTTCTCAGATGAAAATACCCCTCTATTGTTACTTATCTTCTATTTATTTTCTCTCCTTCTCTAATAAAGTGTAAGTTATTTAAGGGGAAGAATTGTTTTCCTTTTTGTCCTTGTGCTCCCAGGATTTAGCACTTAATATGTTTTTTTTTCATTTATCCATCTACTTTCAAATATTCAAATAAACCATTGAAGGTTTAAATGCAACTTTAAAATATTTATTGCAGAAAATAGACCAAAAGTAATTCCTATCTTCTCTTATATAATTCTTGGTCAGACTTTTGAAAAATTACTAATGCCCTAGTTTTAGAAAAACAAAATTAGCAATTCAAGGTGCATCTAGTGTGAATTTTACTGAAGATTATGTAAATGGAGGAAATTATAATTCTATCAGGATGTCATTACATGTGTCTACTTAGATGCACATTTTCTGCTATGTTTAAGTTAAACAAAACACAAAATGACTATGTAGTATGACATCTCATTAATATGTTTCCATTCACATCTGTGTCTTTAGTATAAAAAAATTAGACTGCCTCAGTGATAAGAGATTAGGTCCTTTAATTAGAAACAAATGACAAATCACTGTTAACCCCATGTGATGCTTTCTAAAACTTCCATCAAATATTCCTCTTAAAACATTATTAAACACAAGTTTCCCAGATCTACTTCCTAGAAAGTGCCATTTAACAAAACCCAGGCAGGATGTTAATACTGGGGCCGAATTACAGGTTGCCAATGCATTTCCTGTGAGCGGATTGACAGGGGATCATTTTGTTATGGGGCCACCTCCAGTGTGTTGTGACAACCAGTCATTACACCTCTGCGCACAGCACTCAGCTGTAGGTTTCTCCAGGATGCAAATAGCCCCAAATGGGTCCAATTTACAAAGAGTGGATAATGTATCCTTCACTTCTGTAAGGTAGAAGCTTTTAATTTTCCAAGAACAGAAGAGAAGTGCATTTCTGTTTCTGGAAATAAAGATTGAGTTAACCAGCTGAGCCAGGGAAAGGGAGGCACAATAGCAATATCTGTTACCTTCTAAATAAAAACACTTCACCTGCCTTGTTTCCCCTGGCTCAAGCCAATGTGTTAAGTGGTCAAGTGAGCATCTCCTCTAGATAAATACAATTATCTACTTAAAAGCTGAATGTCAAAAGCTAGTAACCTTGAAGCTATTTTTTTTTCTTTTCTTTTTAGAGTCTTCTTAAGAATCTTCTGTACCTAATTATAATAACACAAATACACAAAAAAATTTAAAATACATTTGTATGTGAAAAAATATCATGGAAAGCTTTTCACAGTTGGACTTTAATATTTTAGCATGCCAGCTTTTATGTCCCTCTGTGATCTTACTCCCACTGTTCTATTACTGATTTCTGTAAGTGTTGCTAACAATGGAATACTGCAAGTCCCTAATACCAGCTATTTAAAGGAGAGGAGAGGTACACTTGAAGTAGATGGGAGCAAGTCAATAAGTCCATTTAAGATTCCTGTGTTTAACAAAGCCACAGGAGAAGCTATGTAGCTACAAAATGTGCCTGCTGTTAAAAGATTTTTTTTTTTTTTTGCTATGAGTACATTAATGGGGAGATTGCTCTTTGCTATAAATCTCTAGCATGATCCAGTCCACTATTACTAAATTCTACTAGATGTTAATGTCCTTTTGTTTTGAGCACTTTACAGGGAAATTAATTATCCTCTAGAAATCTAGTGAGGTTAAAGGCTACTGTACCTACACTATAATGAATCTGATGACAGATATTTCAATTTAATCTAACATGGCAGTAATGTTAGCCATGGAATGTGGGCTCCACCAATGGTGTTCATAGTTTATTATGATGATTATTTAGTTTTCAAAAAATGAGCCTTTAATTAAATGCAGTAAATATCTGTTAAGTAACTGCTAAATACAAAGCACTAGTGCAAGGCCCTGGGGGCACAAAGAAAAATCTAAAACAGTCCTTGCCTTCAAGAAGTTGATATTCTACTGGAGAGACATGGCAATTATATAGAAAAGATGTTCTGTAAGATAAGGGAGTAAAGATAACAAAGAAGAGGGCTAGACCTTGTGTTTTAGGAATATTTGAGAAAAATGAAGCAACTGCAGGAGAGAAAAATAAGGAAAACTTTATGAAAGAACTGGAATTGTGACTGGAATCTTGAAGAAGAATGTAAAGAAAATAAAAGAGGAGAGAGGAATAGACTTCAAGCATAAGAAACAGCCTGAATTTGGGGGAGAGCTAGTAGTCTAGCTTAGCTGAAGCTTGGAGTATAAAATGTGGAGTAATTTGGTAAAAAAAAAAAAGAATAAAAAGGTATTTGGAGAGAAATTATAGAGAGCCTTAAATGTTTGGCTCTTATAGCAGTTAGCAATAAAATGGTTTGTACTTAATTTCCTTAGTAAGCTGGTGTCACTGACAGTTTATTGACAGGTGAGTCACACCTGTGCCCTATTTTGACAGCATTGCAAAGGATTTATTTCAAGGATGGAAACCTTGAGTCATTGATGACATTCTAGGATGTATGAAGAAAGTAAAATCTTAGAATACGTGAAGAAAATGAGCTAACGAAATAAAAAAAATTTCCAACAGATTTCTGGACCTGTTATGCAAAAACTTCAGGAGGTTAGATTATGTTATAATTAAGTGATATCAAATTGAAATAAAAATGGTCATCTCTGAATTGTACTTAAGATTCCCTAGGGGCTGCATATTGATTTAGAAAACCACATAGCAATATTTTCTATGTTCCATTACATTTTATTCATTTTGTTAATTATTTCCCAATTATATTTTCATCTGTTTGGGAGACTATGGGACTACGTGACTGATATCTCTATTGTCCCACGAGATTAAGTAGCAAGAGGAAGCCTCTGACATATGGACTACCTGTCTGTGAGTAAACCAAGATACCCAAATATGGAGAAAATTAATTACCTCAAATGGCAAAATAAATGCTTTGAATCACGGTTTCAATTTTTAAATTTATATATAATTATATGAGTCATTTTTGTCCTTTATCCATACTAATTCAGATTATCAATTGGAAGAGATGGTATGGTATGGTCATGGTATGATGTGGCCAAGAAATCTTCTTGACATCCTCTGAAATTTAGTGGGGTTTGGTTATGTGGGACAGATTATAAGAGGTTAGTGTAACCTATAAAGTTATAGTAAGTCTGCAAATTGCCAGGATTTATCTTAAAAATAAATGTACTAATGCATTTACATATTATATTACAAAATAATGCAATATATTATATCTTATTATATTTATTGTTCCTCTCACTATGAACAACAATAAAATGTACAAAGCAATGTGCAAAGCTATAATCATGCATAATCCAGGAAAACAAATTCTTACATTGTCTGTACCTGAAAATGTATCTTTTTCTGCATTTCAGGTTATTCACCTCTCTGAAAAGAGGCATGTTTGACATGATTTATTGTTGAATTGGCCAAAATTCTAGTGTTCCAAAGTAGTTTTGCTTTATAATTTGTTATCATCATCATATATATATATATTTTCTCCTAGTTCTTCTGAACCTGCATTAATTCATAGAAGTCATCCTAGTTTTCTTTGAAACTGTCTATTTTATTCTCTCTTATGGCACAATAATATTGACATTAATGGACAAAAAAGTCATGGTATATGATAGTAATGGAATGATATTAGACTATAAGAAATGACAAGGAGGATGATTTCAGAAAAGTCTGGGAATATTTACATGAACTGATGCTAAGTGAAGTGAGCAGAACCAGAAGAACATTGCACAGAATAACAGCAATATTATATAATGATCAACTATGAAACATTTAGCTATTCTCAGCAATACAATAACCCAAGACAATTCCAAATGATTCATGATGAAAAATGTTATACACCTTCAAAAGAAGAATTGAAAGATTCTGAAAGCAGAATGAAACAGAGTTTTTCCCTTTGGGTCTGTGTCTCCTTTCACAAAATGAAAATATATTTTGCATGATCACACATATATAATCTATATAAAATTTTTTGCCATCTCAGAAAAGGAGGAGTTAAAGGGAAGCATGGAGAAAGAGAATTCAAAACTCAAAATTTTAAAAAAAATGAATGTTGAAAATTGTCTTTACAAGCAATAGTGGAAAATATTTCAAAATTTTTATTTCAAATTTTAAAAATTATTTTATTTTTTTTATTTTAAAATTTATTATTTTATTATTTATTAATAAAATGTATTATTTTATTATTATTTTAAAAATTATTCCATTATACTAAGATATCATCATTTGTTTAGTCAATTCCCAATAAGAGGACATTTCTTTATTTTAGTTTTATATTTTCACTACTATAAAAAGTTGTTATAAATATTTTTTGTACATAGAAGTTCTTTCCCTTTTTTATCTTTGGGAATATTAGCCAAGTAATAGTATAGGTATATCAGAAGGCATAAACTCTGGACATAATCTCAAATTGTTTTCCAGAATAACTGTACCAAACACAATAATGTGCTAATGTGAATGTTTCCCTATAGTCTCTCCAGTCCAGTATTTTTAATTATTTTTTAAAATTTTCTCAATAAAATGCCAGTTTTATACCCAGAATTTAGCAGAGTACTTTGCACATATTACATGTTTAAAAAATGCTTATTAAATGACTAACTTAGGTGAGCCCATATTAAAATAGGTAATTTTGTTTCAAATATTCTATGCCACTACTTGAGATCTGGTAGATTATGATGTCATTAGATTAGTACTGGAAACAACAAAGAAGTCTAATTCCATGAAAGGTCAGATGCAGTGGTAGACTTTATAAGGAGAAAGAATTAAGTTACCATCTTATCAGATACAGAGTCATGGGAAAGGGCCAGAGATTAGAAGAGTATTTAAGAATCAGGAGGAAGTGATCATCAACAAGTCTATGACTCTTAAGATCAACATTTCAAGACCTAGGGAGAAGAAATAAAGTTTGATACCAGACAGATGGAGGGAAAATATCCAAGTTTGAGTAAAGGATTTCAGAAAATTTCTCAAACTCAGTATATTGAACTCAGCAATAATCTTATAATTGGGAGTATATTGGTCTTGCGTTTCTAGATGAATCACAGCTGTGCACGTCTAGATCATATTTGCTGCTTCATATATGGAAGACAGCTGTGTCAAGACAGCAGTAGATATTTTTGAGTCAATGCATAGAGAAGAAAAAGGCAGAATCAAAGAAATTTTCAAATTTTCAATTTTGATTAACTGAGAAAATGGGAATGCCCAGAAGAAACAGAGACTTTAGAAGGCAGTACAATATTTTTTTCTTTGTTTTGCTTTTCTATGTATAAGAATGAAGGAGGGAGAATTGTTATGGAGAAATAAGGAAGTGTAAGTCATTGGCACAAGCCATGAGAATAGATAAAATTATCAAAAAAGAGAATTTAAGACCAAAATTTAGGTAGAGACTTCTTTTTTTAAAGAAAAAGAAGAAGGAACCATCTAAAGAAATAGAAGGAGCAGGGAAGAAAGACTGTCTGGGGTGAAAAGGAGAGTGGGAAACAGGCCAAGTGAGGAGGAGTAATCAAAAGGAGATCTCATATCAAATGTCAAAGAATATTTAAAAAAAGAAAAGAAACCATCAACGTTTGAGAATAAGGAACATGGGAAAACAGACACGTTA
The DNA here is from genome assembly GCA_023553655.1 of Myrmecobius fasciatus. Lineage (NCBI taxonomy): Eukaryota > Metazoa > Chordata > Mammalia > Dasyuromorphia > Myrmecobiidae > Myrmecobius > Myrmecobius fasciatus. The sequence goes on from JAJPUD010012826.1 coordinate 7,722, forward strand.
ATATGCTATTATATAATTTTGTGTTGTTTCTGTAATTCTGAAAATAATGTAGGACTTATGCAAATAAAAATCATTAAAGTATTAATGTCTTTTAACATAGTAATTCCAATATTGAGTATATACCCCAAGGAGGTCAATGATACAAAGATGCTATATACCATAAAATATAGATTCAGCTTCTGTACAATCAAAACAAAGTGGGTGTCCATCAAAAAAATGAATCAATCACATGAGTTATGCTGCATTGAACTGTAATTGGACTGTAAGAAATTATACATTTGAGGAATTCAAAGAAACATGCAAAGAGTTGGATGAAATGATGCTATCTGATCAAATATAAAAGTACAATATACAGAATGACAATAATTATGCAAATGATAACAATCCTAAAAATATCAGTAGACCTCTGATAATTATGCAAATGATAACATGTACATGTCAAGTTATCTCTTTTTTTTTTCCTCTAGGCTCCTGTAGAAGCTGCCCAACTATCCACACACTCCGTCACTATACCTAGAATGTACCTCTTCCTTACTCTTGCCTCCTAGAACCCCTAACTTCCTATGTCAGTTCAAATGTCTGATTTCCCCCCTTGTTAGAATCCTAACCTCTGAAAATTATTTGGTATATATTTCAAATGTAATTCTCTGCTTTCAATTTGTTTCTTTCCAGTAGAATCTAGATTCCTTGAGGAATGCTTTTCATTTTTGTCTTAATATTCTTAATTACTAACACAATGTCTGACTTATAGTAGGTTCTTAATAAATACTTATCAGGTGAGTTAAATTCATTTCTTCTCAGGAGAGAGCTAAGATACACACAAATGGAATGAAATATACACTATCAGATATAGTTACTCTTCGTTTAAATATCTTTTTTATTACAAGGAATGTTTCAAAAGACTTAAAGGATAGATGATCATCAGAATCAAACACTGGAGAACAAGTCAAGGAGAATAATGAGAAAAAATGGCCATGGAAGTCATGAGTGATTTCATCAAGGATATATTTCAACATGGTAGGTATGTATGTAAGATTACAAAGGGTTGAGAAGTGAATGAGAAATGAAGTGTAGATAACTTTAAAATTTCTAAGGTTTTGAAGAGGAAAAAAAAAAGAGAATTTGAGGTGGTAGTATGGTCAAGGGAAAATTCTTATTCATTTTTAATTGTTTAGGCTTAGATGGTACTGAGCATGCTTATAAGCTAAGGGGAAACAGCAAGGGAAATTTGACAAATTGAAGATATATAAGAAAATGAAGTAACCCCTTAGAAGAAATAGGATAGTATATTAAATATCTAGGTAGATGTGACATAAATATATCTGATATATGTTTTATGTGTATTATGTGTATATATTAATGTATTATGTATGTATATGTGTGTATGGTGTATATATATACAACTAATTTATACACTCATAATGTGCATGTAAATACACATACATAAATGTGTCTCAGTGTGTATATATACATATATGGATTTATGCATATATGTATATATACATGCATATAAGTATTTGCATGATTTGTGTATAGATGATATATATATATAGGTATATATATATATACACACACACATACATGTGTGTTTTGTACATACATATATATAGGACATCTAAGTGATATAGTAGATAGAATAGTAGACCTAGAGTGAGAAAGACTCATTTTCCTGAGTTTAAATCTGGCTTCAGACACTACATATGTGATCCTGAGCAAGTCATTTTGCCCTGTTTGCCTCAGTTTCCTTATCTAAAAAATGAACTGGAGAAGAAAAAGATAAATCATTTCAGTATTTTTGCCATGAAAAGTCCAAATGGGGTCACAATAATTCAACATGACTGAACAATAGCACATTTATAGAAATTGCACACATGCACACACATGCATTCTGAGATTCTATGCATGGATGTTTATTTTTCCATACACTATTTTTATATGTGTATCTATAGTATATATATGTATATACATATATGTACATATATAATATATGCTGAATGTGTGGATGTGCATATATGTGCATATAATCATACAACATATAAATATCATACATTATATGTCTATATATGTATTTTCATATATACATATATAAATTTATTTACATACATATGTGCGTATGTGTATATATGTATATATTCACACATGTATGTATATATATATATATATATATATATATATATATATATATATTTGTAAAACTAAGGAACTGGAAAGGACATCAAATATCTCTACATGATACCCAAACAATTGAAAAAATAAAGACATTTAATAACACTAATTATTTTGCATTAGGCAATACACAATAATTCTTAACTATACGGTCAGATTTATTTAAATTAATTAAACCAAATAAGACTTAACTGATCCCCTTCCCTTTGATACAGATAAGAATACACCTGGACTATCTTTTTTTTTTTTTTGCTGAGGCAATAGGAATCAAGTGACTTGGCCAGGGTCACACAGCTAGGAAATAGTAAGTGTCTGAGACCAGATTTGAACTCAGGTCCTCCTGACTTCAGGGCTGGGGCTCTGTCCACTGCTCCACTGAGCTGCCCTCTGGACTACTTTCTATAATACCTTCTCACCTATTTAATTGAGAATTGCTAATTTCTAAGTTATGCAAATCAAGTCACTCTTTTTAGGACAGAGTTTTGTATCTCACCAGGGTGAGAGTTACAAGAACTGAGTTTTAATCCTACTTCATCTATTTCCTATTTGAGTGACCTTGAACACATTAACTAAACCTTCCTTTGGAACTCCAAACTTCTTATCTGAAAAATCAGAGCACTGATTTCTAATATCCACTCAAGTCTTACATTCTATTCTACTTTTTAATAGAAATATTCAAGGATATCAGAGTTGGCTGATTTAATTGTGTGAATGGTATCTCTTCAGAAGTGGATTGTAGGTAGATCCAATATCTTATTGAAAAACAATAATAAGATAAAAGTTCTTTCAACTTGCAAACTTAACACAGGGTGTTTTTGATTTTTGTTTTTGTCTCAGAATGAACTTAGGAAGTTAGTCTATTTTGACTCCTTTCTATATAGAAATGTGCAGAAAGGCAAAGTAAAAACTAATTTGTACATCATATTGACAAAAGTGGAACATGCATCATTTCTAGATCAATTCAATCCACCAATCATGAGCACACAATTGAACTTATGAACAATTCAGGAATTCTTTCCCTCTTTACCTTTGTTTATGAAAAGGCAATGCTATTTCTAGTGTTGTAGAAAGAAGTATCATGCTCTATGTTCTATTGATTATTGATCCCCTTTGCCACAGTTTACCAATCAAACCAATGGATATTTGATAATGTACATCTTTCCCAAATAATTTCTCTGGTTATAAACTTAATAATTATTTACAAAGTGATTGGAAAACTCACTGAAGTTTGGGATGGAAGGGGTGGATCATTAAGTTTCAGCCTCTAGGAAATAGGTCACAGCATGTCATCAGCAGAGCTCAAACATTGGTAATATGGTCATCAATTATCCTGACCTGAATGTAGTTTAGAACCCTGGGAGGTTATGCACCCCCAAAGAAATGAATTACTTTACTATGGGATTAAGTAACATCGCTGTGGATGACAGGTGATCTGTGTTTGGGTGGAAAAATTTCTCAAAAATAAAAAATGTGTACTTTTGTTCTCCAGATAATTTTAGTGACTGGATCTTTGTGAGTTGTGCATATGAATTCAAATTTATTCATATGCATGCTTATTTTTCCCTTGAAAAATTTTAATTTGTTTTTAAGTTTGCTCTTTTCCCCATCTAAATAGCTGAGCCCTTCAGGATAAATTTTCTGCCTGGCAACTATACAAAGCTAAAATCTTTCATAGAATCACATAAAACAAAATAAATTAATTTCATTAAAAACAAATTAAAATACCATTTTTTTTGTTGTGGTTTTTAAATGCTACTGCCCTAAAATGCTGCCCTATTGGGAAAGGCTAATTTAAACAAATGGGCCATAGTATATTTTCTACCATACCCTGGAACTCTGCCAGGTCAGGCCAAGCTAGGAATTCCTACAAGGGTCTTTATAGAAAGTCAGGGGTGAATTTTGATCAGAGGGAATCATCTTCAACTTACAAAAAGAGAATTGATGATTTCCTTTATATTTTCTCCTATCTAAAGGTACTATACCGATTATACTCTAGTAATTCTGTGCCTGAGTATATACATTTAATTGACAATTTTGATCCCCTTTTTTCATTTTTCTTCACATTTCTCAAACTCTAAGCTTCATAGTGTCAGGGTTTATGTTTAGATCATTTAATTTTTATATTACCTTACTTAGCTACAGTTCGATGCTCAGTGAATACCTTTAGTGGACACTCAGCTTCACCTAGGTCCTACCAATTCCATTCATTAGGACAAGTACAGGCACAAAGCTAATCTCTGAGGTAATGAGGGCTCAGACCTGTTAAGGGTTTGGAGGCATTTGGCACTCAGTGAAGGAGGCAGAATGGCCAAGAACCCAGTGAGTCAGGGGACCATACTGTCACTATTCAGTGCTTGAGTAAACTATTCGCCTAGCCATATCCCATCTGCAAACCAAACAGAGGACAATGAAACATTGCCAATTTATTCAAGTAAGGAGAATTGGAAGAATTAGTTCAGAAGACAAGAGGAACACTAAAGAAATCTATTCAAATACATTATGTTAAGCTGCAAGTCAAATAAAAACTGAATATGGTTACAAAGATATAATCATGTAAAATGATTTGATGAAAACTTTGTATAACATTTGTAATATTTCAGCATGGTGTTATTTCCTCCCCTGTAGCTATATTAAACCTGCTTTCACCTTCTATAAACAAAAGTAGAATGTTCATATTGAAATAATACTGAAAATACCCATCCCCAAGGGGACTAGGGTACTAATGTCTATTCTTTATACTTTAAAGAACAAGTCCATAGAAAGCATACACAGTAAATGCCAATGTACTTGGAAACTGACATGTTGATTATCATGTTTGGATATTATTCACTTTATTTATCTTTTCAAATATAAACATTGGGGCTCTTTTTGCAAATATTATCTGCATTGGAAAGCTACTGCTAATAAAAATCTACATCTTCTTGGCTACTAAATCTACTGAAATTCACTATAAACATATAGTACTCATTATAAAAACATATTTTTGCTCCACACACAAAAGACTTTGGGGAGTGCAAGGATTTGGAGTGGGGAGAGAGTAGTTTAAAGCAGGTCAGTGGAAAGATGTAATTAGAGCTGTGTGGGCTTGGCAAAATCCTCCTAAACAGCAAGATTGTGATTATTTTTGCCAGAGCACTCTAGGCTCATTGGGGGTCTCGTATAAGGAGGGCATGATTCCAATAAGTATCCTCTGCAATAGAATGCAATAAAATGAGGGAGCTAATAAAAAAAGAAAGATAAAAAATACAACACACGCACACACAAATGTACACATACTTGTATGCACACACATATAGGAAATATACTCAATGGGAGATGCTTTTCACCATAGATAACAATATTAGCTTTATTGTGTGCTAGCCAATGTGTTAGGTGAAAATTAAGAAATCATCCACTACACAGAATTCACAATATTCTGTAAAGGATCTAAAAATATGAGAGTCCACTTGCAATTTTCACTTGATCCTGTTCTAGTTGGGACTTCAGTTGTAAATAAAAGTTTTCAACTAACAATAGTTGTGGTTATAGTTAGGCTAATGGATGTTCACTAATGTAAGTCTAGCAATAGAATATTGATCCTAGGAGTACTAGGAAAGTCATTTACTTTACTTCATGACAATAACATAATCAATACCTCCTTCAGTATTAACATATACTGAGGGTCAAGAGACCCTCAATCTTGGGGTGCTGAAAGGCTGTAAGAATAAAAGAAAAACAGAGTCATAGAAGACTAGATAATGGTGAAAGGAGCAGTTATAAGACATAAATTATATGTCACTAAAGAGGAAACTAATATATTCCAGGTATAACTAGTTGTTCATCATTGCTTCACAATAGGGATGGAATTTAATCTGAACTTTAATATTGTCTACTTTGAAGAAGTTATCCTTTGAATCATGGGATCTCAAAATTAGAAGGGACAGCAGAGGTCATCCAGTAGAGTGTACCTGAATATAATTCAATGAAAAATCATTTATTAAGCACTTCCAATATGCAGACCAGGTAGAAAAGCATGGCAGTGCTTAATTTCAAGGAATTCTTATTCTAACATATGTTAGCTGTAAGTGAAAATGTCCTTATGTTCCTTAGAATAGGCAGCAAATGAGAGAAGTCTCTTCTTTAATGCAATTTACTTTGTTAAAAGAATATCCATTTCTGATATTGAACCAAATTGTATTTTCTGAGTCTTTAGTAGTAAAGATTGCCAAGGAGGTAGGGACTAAAAACAATTGAATAACAATTGGAATTAGTGATGGAAGGGAAGTAGAGAGGTCTTCCTTAGCCTTCACCGGTGTAACACTAGGAAAACAATATATTTCCTAGTTACATGTAAGAAAAATTAGCAATAATTTAAAAATTGTGAGCTTTAAGTAATCTCCCTCCTTGCCTCTCCTGTTTGAGAACGCAATTTGATATCATGTATACACATAAAGTCATAAAAACATATTTCCATATTAGCCCTGTTGCAAAAGAAAATATGGATAAAACAAGAAAAATAAGGAAATTAACAAAAATATGCTTCAATCAGTATTCATAGTTCAGCAGTTCTTTCTGTGAAGGTAAATAGCACTTTTTCTTCATGGATCCTTTGAAATTGGGTCCTTGGATCCTTGTCATGATCAGAGTAGTTAAGATTTTCACTGTTAATCATCATTAAATATTCTTGTTATTCTGTATAATGTTTTCCTAGTGCTGCAGATTTCACATCGTAACTATTTAAAAAATATTTATTTTTTTTAGCACACATTGATTTATAAATCATGTTGGAGGAGAAAAATCAAAGCAAAAGGGGGAAACCATGAGAGAGATACAGAACAGAAAAAAAGATGTAACATAGCATGTGTTCATTCAATCTCTTTAGTTCTTTTTCTGGATGCAAATGGCATTTTCTGTCCAAAGTCTATAAGGATTGCTTTGGTTCACTGAACCACTGAGAAGAACCACTGAGAAAAACCATGTCTTTCATAGTTGATCATCACACATTCTTGTAGTTGTTGTGGACAGTATATTTCTGGTTCTGCTTGGTTTGCTCAGCATCAGTTCATGTAAATCTTTCCAGGCCTTTCTAAAATCATCTTGAAACTCATGTTTTATCAAACAATAATATTCCATTACCTTCATATACCACAACTTGTTCATCCATTCCCAATTGATAGCCATCTACTCATTTTCCAATTCTTTGCTACCACAAAAAGACACAACTCCATCAACAATGTATTAGTGTTCCAGTTTTTCCACATCCCTTCCAACATTTATCATTGTTTTCCTGTCATCTTAGCCAATTTGAGAGGTGTGCAATGGTATCTCAGAGTTGTTTTAATTTGTATTTTTCAAATCAATAGTGATTTAGAGCATTTTTTAATATGACTATAGATTTACAATTGTTCATATAAGTCTTCTCAGATTTTATTTTTTTGAAGGCATCCTGCTTGTCATTTCTTGCAATACTGAAATATCCCATTATAATCATGTACCCCAACTATTTTAACCATTCCCCAATGGATGAGCATCCTCATAATTTCTCATTCTTTGACACCACAAAAAGAGCTTCTATAAATATTTTTGTACACAAAGATCCTTTTCATGTTTCTTTGATCTTTTTGGTCCATGGTCCCAATAATGGCATTGCTAGGTAAAAAGGTATGCACAGTTTTAAGCTTTTTGGTGTCTTCAAATTTTTTTCCAAACAGTGCTTCTCTATTTTCACACATCCCTCCCCTCCAGCATTTTTTATTTTCCCCCTCTCCAATATGAAAGGTATGAGGTGGTGTCTTAGAACTGGTTTAATTTGCATTTCTCTAATTAATAATGATTTAGAGCATTTTTCTTATTACTATTGATAGCTTTGATTTCTTTTTCTTCTAAAAAATTATCCTTTGGGTGTCTATCAACTGGGGATTTTTTAATATAAATGTTGGCTCAGTTCCCTATGTATTTCATAAATGAGACTTTTATCGGAGAAACTTGCTCTAAAATTTCCCCCAGTTTTCAGGTTACTTTCTTTTTACAGCTGCGTCATCTTTTTATTTATTTATTTATTTTTAATTTTCTGTTGAAATCAGTTTTGTTTGGCCATAAATTGTTCCATTATCCATGTCTGAAATGTATGTTTTTCCATGCTCTCCATCTTCATGTACGTGTCTTAATTTGTATGAATGTTTTCTTATACCAGAGTCAGTGCTCTTTCTTCCTTACCATGCTAACTGTAACTATTAAGAAGTATTTTCATACATTCTACATATTTTCAATGTCTATTCACTGATTTGAATTCTTTTGTCTGAGGCAAAACAAAATAAGTTAGTCATTTGTCAAAATTACTTCAAAAGTTTGAGTAGAATGATCATGTGTTCTTCTTTTACTATTTCACTTCCAAATGTCACCATCATTCTTCTCTTTTCTAGACTACATTCCTACATTTCATGCATTTACTTTATTATTCTGCCTTTTATTGGAATCATTATCCAGTTTGTCAATGTCCTTCTTAAAAATGAACCATTATAGAGTGTAGAGCAGCTAGCACTTTTCTTAATCTGATCATTATTTTGTTGTTACTTAAGTATTACTTCTATTAGCCATATTAGCCATGTCATAGTATTGATTGAACTCAATCTATTGAAATTATCAGTTTCTTTTCATATTGATAAAATATGAATAAAAAATCTACATTTCTTCACTCCTGTACTATTACTTTTTTGAACTAAAATATAAAACTTTGCATTTATCACTGTTAATGTTCATCTAATAAGATGTGACTATTCTAGCATTTTGGACTCTTTGGAGTCTAATACATTCAAGATGTTAATCATGACATATTTATGCCATCTACAAAGTTGATAAGCAAAGTCTTTTTTTTCTAAGAAAGCAATATAAAGTTGTTCACTAGAATGAATCAAAAACAGATTCTTGTGTACATCCATTATTTATATATTTGTATTTTAAGCAGAAAATGAAAGGATTTCCAGCAGTCAAAATGCCAAAGTAAGCAGTGATGACCTTAATTATTCCATATTCATTCCCAAACAACTATGAAATCTCAAATTAATTCTAGAACAGCAGAAGCAGCATATTTATATTTACATATATTTATATATTCATTCATATGCTATGTATGTTAACATGTTTATTTACAAGTCACCATTCTTTGTGTTTGTGTTCTTTGATTCAGTTATTCTTAATTCATCTAAGTGCAATATCCAGCTAACATCTTCTCATATTTCTCACAAGAGTATCATGTAAAACTCAAAAGCCTTGATGACATATAAGTATACTACACATTTAGTCTTGCACTAGCTGGACAGAAAAGCAAAAGAGGAATTGTTTTACAATTATATACATTTTTGACTGTGAATGTTTTAACCATCCTTCAATATCTAACTATAATCTTACCTTCTCCAAAATACTTCTCATCTAAAAGTATCCCTCTCTCCTTTGAATTCCTTTATAACCAAGCATCTGTATGATTTATTTGGCATTGATTTGCTGATTTTTTTTAGCTATTCCAAATATACTAAACTTAATACAAGGATTATTCGAATTTTGTATTGATTTACTGCTATGACTTTTCTTTTGATATGAGAGTTCATATGTATTTGATAGTTGTTTTCTGTAATGCCAACTGCTTTATAGTAGGAGACGGTAAGAATACTGACAATTTCATTAATTATCATTTGAGTTATTTTACCTAATTTTGCAGTTACATAACTGCTTATTAAAATATTTATCAAAATAAATCAATTTAAGTCAGCAAATATTTCTTAAGTAACTATTATGTGTGAAGCATTACTATAATAAATACTCCTGGAATACAAAAACAAAAATCAAATTTCCCTTTCCATAAAGAAGTACACTATACCAAGTAGGTGCAATATTTACAGTAACAATAATAATAGTAATAGTAATAATAGCTAGCATTTGATTAGGGCTTTAACATTTAGAAAGTATTTTCCAAATATTACCTGAATCCCAAGGATGGTATTCCATGACCAAGTAGGCTTTATACCAAGAATGCAGGGCTGGTTCAATATTAGAAAAACTATTAGAATAATTGACTATATCAAACCAAATTATATATAACCAAATTAACAAAAATCATATGATTATCTCAATAGATGCAGGAAAAGCATTTAACAAAATCCAACACCCATTCCTTTTGAAAACACTAGAGAGTGTTAAGGACCATGACTAAGTGTGAAGGGGCATGTCAATTCTCCATAAGCCCCCACAGCTGTGAATCATAACACACTTGAAGGAATTACAAATCAGCCTTTACTGACACAGATGTTGCTTGTGAATTGAGAATGAAATAAATTGGAGGCAAGAAGGAAGAGGAGAAAGGTCAGAGAATGCAACTGCCTTTCAGTCTCCTTTTATCATTATCATCCTCTCACATGAAGGGATTATTCTGCTGGTCAGAATTCCATCGCCATCAGCCACAAGCAAGTGGCTCCCATAACAAGAGAGAATAAGAATAAATGGAATTTTCTTCAAAATAATCAGTACCATTTACTTAAAACCATCAACAAACATCATATGTAATAGGGATAAACTAGAATAATTCCCAATAAGATCTAGGTTGAAACAAAGCTACCCACTATCACCATTACTATTCAATATTGTGTTAGGAATCATAGCTTTAGAAATAAGAGAAGAAAAAGAAATTAAAGGAATTAGAATATGCAATGAGGAAAACAAATTATCACTCTTTACAGATGATAAGATGGTATACTTACAGAATCCTAGAGAATTAACTAAAAAGACTACTAGAAATAATTTAGAACTTTAGCAAAATTGCAAGATACAAAATAAATCCACATATATCAACATTTCTATATGTTACCAACAAAATCTAGCAGCAAGTGACAAAAAGAGAAATTCCATGTAAAATAACTGTAGATAATACACAATATTTAGGAGTCTACCTACCAGGGCAAAGTCAGGATCTATATGAACACAATTTCAAAACATTTTCTACACAAAACATCAATTAGAAAAATATCAAGTGATCATGGATAGGCCAAGCTAATATAATAAAAATTATAATACTACCTAAATTAATCTACTTATTCTGCGACATACCAATCAAACTTCCAAGAAATTATTTTATAGAGTTAGAAAATAATAATAAAAAAGTTCATCTGGAAGAACAAAAGCTCAAGAATTTCAAGGGAATTGATGAAAAAAAAATACAAATGATGGTGGCCTAGCTGTACCAGACTTAAAAGTATATTATAAAGCACTGGTCATCAAAACCATTTGGAACTGGCTAAAAAAATAAGAGTAGTCAAAAAAAAGAAAGAAAGAAGAGTAGTCAATTAGTGGAATAGATTAGGTTCACAAGACACAATATTCAATGACTATAGAAATCTAGTGTTTGATAAACCCAAAGACCCCAGTTTCTGGGATAAAAATTCACTATTTGACAAAAATTGTTAAAAAAAACTTGGAAATTAGTATGGCAGAAATTAGATATTGACCTTCACCTAATACCTTATACCAAGATAAGGTCAAAATGGGTTCATGATATAGACATAGTGATATTATAAGCAAATTAGAAAAACAAAGATTATTTACCTCTCAGATCTGTGGAGAAAAAAGGAATTTATGGCCAAAGAAGAACTAAAGTACAATAAGGAATACAAAGTGGATAATTTTGATTATATTAAGTTAAAAAGCTTTTGTACAAACAAAACCAATGCAGACAA
>JAJPUD010012826.1:19688-47410 GCA_023553655.1 Myrmecobius fasciatus
ACAAGATTAAAAGGGAAGCAATAAACTGGGGGGGGGGGGATTTACTTCCCTGGGTTCTGATAAAGGCCTCATTTCTAAAATACATAAAATATTGACTCAAATTTAAAAGAATTCAAGCTATTCTCCAATTGATAAATGGTCAAAGAATATGAACAGACAATTTTTAGATGAAATAATTAAAACTATTTCTAGTCATATGAAAAGGTACTCTTTATCACTGTTGATCAGAGAAATGCAAATTAAAACAGCTCTGAGATACCACTACACACCTCTCAGATTGACTAAGATGATAAGAAAAGATAATGCTGAATTTTGGAGGGGTGTGGGAAAACTAGGATACTAATACATTTTAGTTGATGTGTTAGCTGATCCAACCATTCTGGAAAACAATTTGGAACTATGCCCAAAGGGTTATCAAACTGTGCAAACCCTTAGTTGTAGCTGTGTTTCTACTAGGCTTATATCCCAAAAAGATAATAAAAAAATAAAAATGACTTATGTGTGCAAGAATGTTTGTAGCAGACATTTTTGTAGTGGCAAGAAACTGAAAATTGAGTGGATGCCCATTAGTTGGAGAATGGATAAATGTTATGGTATATGAATATTATGGAACATTATTGTTCTATAAGAAAGTCAGCAGAATGATTTCAGAGAGGCCTGGAGAGATTCACATTAACTGATGGTAAGTGAAGTGAGTAGAACCAGGAGAATATTGTACATGGTATCAGCAAGATCATATGATGGTCAGTTCTGTGATTCTTTTCGACAGTGAGGTGATTCAGGCCAATTCCAATGGTTGAAGAGAGTCATCTTTATCAAAAGAGAGGACAATGGACACTGTATGTATCACAACATAGTATTTTCACCTTTTTATTGCTGTTTGCTTGCATTTTGTTTTCTTCCTCATTTCTTTCCTTTTTGATCTGACTTTTATCCTCCACCATGATAATTGTGGACATATACATATATATATATATATATAAAATTGCACATGTTTAACATATTAGATTGCTTGCCTTCTAAGGTAGGGGGTGGAGAGAGGGGAAGGTGAAATATTTTGGAAAACAAGATTTTGCAAAGGGGAATGTTGAAAATTATCTGTGCATAGCATGTAGTGGATATCCTGCCATCTAGGGGAGGGGTGGGGAGTAGGGGGGAAAAATTTGTAACAGAAAGCTTTGTAAGGGTTAATGTTGAAGAATTACCCATACATATGTTTTGCAAATAAAAAGTTTTAATAAAAATTAAAAAAAGAAAATTACCTGTAAATATATTTGGAAAATAATCAGCTTTAATCAAAAAAAAAAATATTTCACTTTATCCAGACGATAGACCTAAGAAGTAAGTGCTATTATTATCCCCAGTGAAATATAAGAAAAATTGAGGAATAAAATAATACTAATAACTGGAGAAAATCCAGGTAGGCTTCATGAGGTAAGTAAAACATGACCTGAATCTTATACAAAAATTATCATTTTAATAAATGAAAATGAGAAAGGGATACATCCTATTCATTAGAGATAGCCTGTACAAGGACATGGAAACTAGAATTTGGGGAATAACTATAGGTCCAGTTGAATTGAAATAAGTTTGTCAATCATGCTGGAAAATCAGATAAGCACCAAAATGGGTACTGACAAAATAAGGCAAGCTGAGTTTTCCTATCTAAGATCCATCTTCCATCTATTCTATATTCCTTCTATGCACTAAATTGTTTACATGTTGTCTTTTCTATTAGAACCTGAGCTGAGAGCATCTAAAGGGCGCAAGAGAAAGAGCATTAGCCCTGGAGTCAGGAGGTTCTGAGTTCAAATCTGACCTTAGACAATTCTTATTAGCTGTGTGATTCTGGGCAGGTCACTTAACCATGATTGTCACATACACACACACACACACACACACACACACACACACTAATGGGAACTCTTTGAAGGCAGGAGGTATTTTACTTTTCTTTTTAACCCCAGTGGTCAAAGCACGGGGTCTGCTACATAATAGGACATTAATAAATGTTTGTTGCTAGAGTGGTATATTGTAAGGAACTATTAAATGCTAATTTAATGTTAACAAAGCCACTGAGGATATTTGAGCAATGTAGTGATATAGTTTGATCTGAACTATAGGATGATTATTTGTGAAACTACTTATAGTATGTATTGTAAGTGTGAATGAAGTGAAGGAAGATCAATGTAGAGACATGTGGATACAATAACAGTTGAGAGAAGATGAACGCTTGAATTAGGGGAGTGAGCTTTTGAATGGAGAGAAGAAGGGATAGTTAGAAATGTCACAGAGGTAATCTTGTCAACATATTGCAGTTGATTGAATGTGGAGAAAATGTTAACTCCAAGATTGAGACTATAAGTGATTAAGAGAATATGGTGATGTTTTCAAAAGAAATAGATAAATTTGGAGAAAAGGTAAAATTAGGGCAAAATTTTTCATATTCTTTGGGGATTAGCAAAGAAATGTTTAATAGGAGGGGCGGAGCCAAGATGGCAGAGTGAAAAGGTGACTTTCTGCCACTCCTCCGATCTTCTCTCAAATCAACAATAAAATAAGCCTCTGAACTGATCTTCAAGTCAACAAACTCAGAAATATTTGGACACGGCTCTCTGGATAACTTCATATCAGGTTAGTCGGACTTGGACAGAGAGATAAATAGACGACAACTGTGCAGGCCGGAAGTGAGGGTGGGACTCAGCTCGGCTCACCGTGGAAGAAATTCCAAACTCCAAACTCCAAATTCCAAACACCTGGAGTTTATCTGAGGCACTCAGGACACTCTGCCCTGATTGGGGGCAGGTGTTCTGGCAGACTTGCCTTGTTTAAGGAGTAATTCTGACTTAGTCCTAGCCCCCACTGGCCCAGCACCTTAAGTCAACTCGCCGAAGTGCCCCAGGGCAAAGCTTTTTCAGCCGCTGTTTTTTTTTTCCCTACCTTAAAGAGATATCCACACTGTCTAAAAAAAAAAAAAAATGATGAAGAAGCAAAAGAGAGCTCTCACCATAGACAGCTTTTATCAAGGCAAAGAAACGACCTCAGACCCAGAGGTTCCTTTAGACAAAAATCCAGAGAAAATCAGCAAGGACCATCACTGGTCCCCTTTTCAAAAGGCCTTTCTAGAATATTGCATAAAGAACCTCAAAAGAGAGCTGGAGGATAAATGGGAAAATAAACTGAAATCAGTTCAAGAAGGATACAGTATCTTGCAAGAAGGATATGATGCCCTGCAAAAGAGATATGAAAAAGACACCAATTTATTAAAAAATAAAATTAGTGAAGTGGAAAGAGAGTGCAGTGAACAAATTGGCCAGTTACAAAAGGAGCTTAAAAAGGTAACTGAAGAAAACAACACTTTAAAAATAAGAATTGAACAAATGCAAGTGAATGACTGACTAAGACTTGAAGAATCAGTCAAACAAAAACAAAAAAAAAATGAAAAATTAGAAGAAAATATGAAATATCTCCTAGGAAAAACAACTGACTTGGAAAATAGATCTAGGAGAGACAATCTAAGGATTATTGGACTTCCTGAAAGCAATGATGAAAAAAAAGAATCTAAACACTATCTTCCAGGAAATCCTGAAAGAAAACTGCCCTGAGATTGTAGAATCAAAGGGCAAAATCACCATTGAAAGAATTCACCCACCGATCACCTCCTGAAAGAGACCCCAAAATTAAAACCCCAAGGAATATCGTGGCTAAATTTCAGGACTATAGCACCAAGGAACAGATTCTACTAGCAGCTAGAAAGAAACAATTCAAATACCGAGGATCAATAATTAGAATCACACAGGATCTGTCAGCTTCCACACTGAAGGATCGAAGGGCTTGGAACCAGATATTCCAAAGGGCAAAGGAACTTGGATTACAGCCAAGAATAACCTATCCAGCTAGAATGAGCATTATCCTTCAGGGAAGAAAATGGTCATTCAATGATATAGGTGAATTTCACCTATTTCTAATGAAAAGACCGGATCTGAACAAAAAATTCGACACCCAAACACAGAACTCAAGAGATGCATAAAAAGGTAAAAAGGAAAGGATTCCTGAGGACTTTATTTTTACTAGGGGGATACTTAAAGTTTGGGGGTATAATTAACTAGATATTACTTTGATAATATGAAAAAGAGAACTAGAGGGGAAAAGGTTGTCATACTGGGGAAAAGAGCGAAAAAGTGGTAAAATAAGATCTAAAAAAACAAGGGAGAGAAAGAGGGGAGGGAGATGAGCACTGTGTATATCTTACTCTCATCAGGTTGGGCTCTAAAAGTATATATCAGACATTTGATTTCACATAGAATCTTGTCTGTTGCTAGAGGGAAGTGGGAGGGAAAGGAGGAAAAGTAAGGGACAAACTAATAGAAGGGAAAATAGAAGAATCAGGGGAAAGGAATAAAAACAGGGGGAGGGGATCTAAAGGGTGGAGTATTGTTTGGGGGAAGGGGGTCATCAAAAGCAAAATACTGAGGAGGGGGGAAGGGAGAAAGGGGAAAGGAAAGAGGAGTATTGTTTGGGGGAGGGGTCATCAAAAGCAAAGTACTGAGGAGGGGGGAAGGGAGAAAGGGGAAAGGAAAGGGGAAAACATAACTTGGGTAAATAAGATGGCAGGAAATAAAGAATTAGTTATTCTAACTGTGAATGTGAATGGGATGAACTCTCCCATAAAGCGGAAGCAGATATCAGATTGGATTAAAAATCAGAATCCCACAATATGTTGTCTACAAGAAACACATCTAAAACATAGTGACACATATAGGATGAAGGTAAAAGGCTGGAGCAGAACCTATTATGCTTCAGGTGAACAAAAAAAAGCAGGGGTAGCAATCCTTATCTCAGATCAAGTAAAAGCCAAGATAGATCTAATCAAAAGAGATAAGGAAGGAAACTATATTTTATTAAAGGGTACCATAGATAATGTAGCAATATCTATATTAAATACATACGCACCAAGTGCAATAGCATCCAAATTCCTAGGGGAGAAATTAAGAGAGATGCAAGAGGAAATAGACAGCCAAACGATACTAGTGGGGGATCTCAACCTTGCTCTCTCAGATTTAGATAAATCAAACCACAAAATAAACAAGAAAGAAACTAGGGAGATAAACCAATTGTTAGAAAAGTTAGGTATGATAGATCTATAGAGAAAGTTGAATGGAGACAGTAGAGAGTTTACTTTTTTCTCAGCAGTCCATGGAACCTATACAAAAATTGACCATGTGTTAGGGCATAAAAACTTCAAAATCAAATGCAGAAAGGCAGAAATAGTAAATGCATCCTTTTCAGATCATGATGCAATAAAAATCACATGCAATGTAAGGCCAGGAGAAAATAAACCAAAAGGTAATTGGAAATTAAATAATCTAATCCTGAAGAATGTATGGGTGAAAGAGCAAATCATAGACACAATCAATAATTTCATCCAGGAGAATGACAATAAGGAGCCAACATACCAAAATTTGTGGGATACGGCCAAAGCGGTTATAAGGGGCCATTTTATATCTCTATATGCTTACTTGCATAAAATAGAGAAAGAAAAGATCAATGAATTGGGCTTATTATTAAAAAAAAACTAGAAAAAGAACAAATTAAAAACCCTCAATTAAATACCAAATTGGAAATTCTAAAAGTAAAAGGAGAAATTAATAAAATTGAAAATAAGAAAACTATTGAATTAATAAATAAAACTAAGAGTTGGTTCTATGAAAAAACCAATAAAATAGATAAGCCTTTAGTTAATTTGATAAGAAAAAGGAAAGAGGAAAATCAAATTGTTAGTCTCAAGAATGATAAGGGAGAACTTTCCTCCAATGAAGAGGAAATTAAAGCAATAATTAGGAGTTACTTTGCCCAACTTTATGCCAGTAAGTTTGATAATCTAAATGAAATGGAGGAATATCTACAAAAATATAGATTGCCCACGTTAACAGAAGAGGATATAAATTATTTAAATAGTCCCATATTAGAAAAAGAAATAGAACAAGCCATTAACCAACTCCCTGAGAAAAAATCTCCAGGGCCAGATGGATTTACAGGAGAATTCTACCAAACATTCAAAGAACAATTGATTCCAATACTACACAAACTATTTGAGAAATTATGGACAGAAGGTATACTGCCAGAATCCTTCTATGAGACCGATATGGTGCTGATAGCTAAACCAGGTAGGGTAAAAACTGAGAAAGAAAACTATAGACCAATTTCCCTAATGAATATTGATGCAAAAATTTTAAATAAGATATTAGCAATGAGATTACAGAAAGTCATCCCCAGGATAGTACACTATGACCAAGTAGGATTTATACCAGGGATGCAGGGCTGGTTCAATATTAGGAAAACTATCAGCATAATCAATTATATTAATAACCAAATTAACAAAAACCATATGATTATCTCAATAGATGCAGAAGAAGCCTTTGACAAAATCCAACACCCTTTCCTATTAAAAACACTAGAGAGTATAGTAATAAATGGGCTTTTCTTTAAAATGATCAGGAGCATCTATTTCAAACCATCAGCAAGCATCATATGTAATGGAGACAAACTAAAACCATTCCCAATCAGATCAGGAGTGAAACAAGGCTGCCCACTGTCACCATTACTATTTAATATTGTATTAGAAATGTTAGCTTTAGCAATAAGAGAAGAAAAAGAGATAAAAGGAATCAGAGTAGGTAATGAAGAAACCAAATTATCACTCTTTGCAGATGACATGATGGTATACTTAGAGAACCCTAGAGATTCAACTAAAAACCTACTAGAAACAATTCACATCTTTAGCAAAGTGGCAGGATTGAAAATTAATCCACATAAATCATCAGCATTTTTATATATTACCAACAAAGTTCAGCAGCAAAAGATACAAAAAGAAATTCCATTCCAAATAGCAGATGACAGGATAAAATATTTGGGAATCTATATGCCAAGGAAAAGTCAGAAACTATACGAACTAAATTACAAAACACTTTCCACACAAATAAAATCCGACCTAATCAATTGGAAAAACATTAAGTGCTCATGGGTAGGCAGAGTGAACATAATAAAAATGACAATACTACCCAAACTAATCTACTTATTTAGTGCCATACCAATCAAACTCCCAAGAAATTATTTTACAGATCTAGAAAAAATAGTAGCAAAGTTCATTTGGAAGAACAAAAGATCAAGGATTTCAAGGGCATTAATGAAAAAAAAGGCAGATGAAGGTGGCCTTGCTGTACCAGATCTAAAACTATATTATAAAGCAGCGGTCATCAAAACCATTTGACACTGGCTAAGAAATAGAGCAGTCGATCAGTGGCACAGGATAGGTTATCAGGGCAACCTAGGCATTACCCTTAACAATCTAGTGTTCGATAAACCCAAAGACCCCAGCTTTTGGGATAAATATTCCTATTTGGCAAAAACTGCTGGGAAAATTGGAAACTAGTGTGGAAGAAATTAGGGCTTGACCCATACCTAACACCACATACCAAGATAAGATCTAAATGGGTTCATGATCCAGATATAAAGCGGGACTTTGTAAGCAAGTTAGAGGAACGTAATATAGTTTATCTCTCAGACCTGTGGAGATGGAACAAATTTATGTCCGAAGAAGACTTGGAACTCCTAATTGAACACCAGATGGATAATTTTGACTATATTAAGTTAAAAAGTTTCTGTACAAACAAAACAAATGCAGTCAAGATTAGGAGGGAAGCATCAAATTGGGAAATCATCTTTACATTTAATGGTTTTCATAAAGGCCTCATTTCTAAAATATATAGAGAATTGTCTCATATATATAAGAATTCGAGCCACTCTTCAATAGATAAGTGGTCAAGGGATATGAACAGACAATTTTCAGATGATGAAATTAAAATCATCTCTAGTCATATGAAAAGTTGCTCCAAATCACTATTGATCAGAGAAATGCAAATTAAGACAACTCTGAGATACCACTACATACCTGTCAGTTTGGCTAAAATGACAGGAAAAGATAACGATGAATGTTGGAGGGGATGTGGGAGGGCTGGGACACTAATACATTGTTGGTGGAACTGTGAACGGATCCAACCATTCTGGAGAGCAATTTGGAGCTATGCTCAAAAAGTTGTCAAACTGTGCATACCCTTTGACCCAGCAGTGTTTCTACTGGGCCTATATCCCAAAGAGATCTTAGAGGAGGGAAAGGGACCCACCTGTGCAAGAATGTTTGTGGCAGCCCTTTTTGTAGTGGCTAGAAACTGGAAACTGAAGGGATGCCCATCAATTGGAGAGTGGCTGAATAAATTATGGTATATGAATGTTATGGAATATTATTGCTCTGTAAGAAACGACCAGCAGGACGATTTCAGAGAGGCCTGGAGGGACTTGCATGAACTGATGCTGAGTGAAATGAGCAGAACCAGGAGATCATCATACACAGCAACAACAGTATAACATGATGATCAATTCTGATGGACATGGATCTCTGCAATAAAGAATTGTCCCAAACCAGTTCCAATTGTTCACTGAAGAAAACCATATACACCCAGAAAGAGGGACATGAAATATGGACCACAACTTAACATTTTCATGATCTCTATTGACATTTGCTTGCATTGTGTTGCCTTTCTCTGATTCTTTTTTTTTTCTTGTAGATAGGATTTTTCTTGCATAACTTCTCAAGCATTTCAACGTTATTAACATGTAGTGGACTTCCTGCCATCTAGGGGAGGGGAGGGGACTAGGGGTAAAATTTGTATTGGAAAGCTTTCTAAAGATCAATGTGGGGGAACTACCCATGCATACGTTATACAAATAATAAGCTTAATAAAAAAAAGAAATGTTTAATAGGCAGTTACCATAGTGGGACTGCAGATCAAGAAATAAATTACAGCTAAGTATACTGACTTTGATCTTTATAGTATAAAAATTAAAACTATAGGAATTAATGAGAGTAGAAAAGTACAATAAATTGGAGAAGCCTTTAAAAGCCAAACAATGGAAGTTGTATTTGATCCTATGGGAATAGGGAGTCACTAAGGATACATGAATGGGAAAATTAAATGATCTGATTTGACAAGAAGTTGTATGTAGTAATTTAGGCAGCTGGATGATGCAGTGTTAGAGCGCATCATGGCTAGAGACAAGAAAAGCAAGAAAAACTGAGTTCAAATAAGTCTTCAGACACCTGTTAGCTGGATGATCTTGAGCAAGTCACTTAACCCTGTTTGTTTAACTAATTTCAAGAGATATTTTTTCCTCCAATATGGATTGCAATAATTACTGGTGCTCATATTTCCATAGGGCATTAGGGTAAAGTTTATTTCATAAATATTTACTTATTTCGTCCTCCCAACCATCTTAAGAGGAAATTTAGAGAAGAAAGTACAGAGAGAAGACCCAGAAAATAAAATACCATTTTGATCCTTAAACAAATTCTAAGCCTCTGTAATCCTATGCAAATCAGTATATCCTTGAAAGCTACCGTAAATAATCAGTTAGTGATTGATAGGAGGGAAAAAAGAGAAAGAGAGTAAAGGGAAGTACCTAAGCATCTGCTAAACCCAAAGATGATAATCATTGAGTAACTTCACACAAACAAGAAATCTCTTATTTGGGAGACCTCAAAGGCCATTTAGTTCAACTATCATGTTAATAGGGATCTGCTCCATAATTCTTTCTGCTAGAGAGTAGGCAAGCAACACGAGCAGCTCATTAGGAGAGCAGTAAGCAATATTTTAACAGACATATGTGTGTCCTAGCTGGGATAGATTCAGAAGTATGAGTTTGGCAAGCAAAAATAATCCTCCTTCTATTGGTGGTTAAGGGAAACTGTGGGAAATTGGGTTCTGTATAGCTAGGGAAATTGTTATTTTTGCTGCTATTTATCTTAATATTATGTAACTAATTTTAGCATATGCACAGTCAAAGAGTATCTTGTACATGAATGTAAATAGCAAGTGTCTGCATTTAGGAGTCCTTGATTTACCCCTAATGATTGTCTTAATTATGACTATTTCTTTTTGAAATATATAAAGTTCACCTGATCCAACATCACAATTTTTCAGGTGATTAAATTGAAAAAAAATTGACTTAACCAAGAATAAACAAATTGGTATCTGATTTGGAACAAGCTCCCAATTTTAATATATCATCATATTCTTCTTCAGAGGGGGAGCTAGGTAGCAGTGTAGATAAAACAAGCCTTAGAATCAGGAAGATCTGAGTTCAAATCCAGTTTAGACACTTGACATTTATTAACTGTGTGATCCTAGGCATCACTTAACCTTGATCACTTAAAAAACCAATCAAACAAACAAATAAACAAAATAGAAACTTAAAAAGCTAGGTGGGTGCAGTGGATAGAACACCAAGCCTGAAGTCAGGAGGATGTGATTCAGATTTGATCTCAAATACTTAACATTTTCTAGTTGTGTGACCCTGGGCAAGTCACTTAACCCCAATTGCCTCAGCAAAAAAAAAAAAAAAAAAAGCCCACATATATAAAATTCTGACCAACAAAACAATGATTACTTCAACAACATTTTGATCACATCTGTTTTCTATATAGGAACTTTCATGATAGAAGATTTTCATGATGAAAAAAAAAATTCTACTTAAAACTGACAAAGAAAAAATAAGTCAAGTATCTCCCAATAAAATTGAGACAAAAATTACAAACATTTGTCAAAGAAAACCATCAGTTGGAAGTTCATATCTACTTTTTTGGCTGTTAGTTGTTATCTGTAGGGAGTTCCTATAGAAATTCTAAGATATATTTCTCTGGGCTAAAGTTTTGAAATTTTTCCTTTTACTTTTGTTAGGGGAAAATATACACACATATACATATATATATATATATACACATATATGCATATTCCTATATATGTGTCATTATTAGAGTTGCATAATTAATTACTCAACGTAACATGCATATTCCAGTTGGTATTTTAAAATGTTAACTACACAGAGAAAGGAGTAACCCTTTAAAATGTTGGTCCTCAGAATATAATTATATCTGGAGCCATGAAAGAATAATGAAGGGAATCATAGCCTATCATAAAGGACTATGCGTAGACCAAGCTTTTGAAATAGTATAGAATATAAAGATATTTAAGCTTGCTATGTACAAGGAGCATTTGATGTCAAAGGGGATAAAATGAAGGCTTTTTAGAAAATGTTTTGGAAACATTCCAAGATATTATTGAAAAATATTCCAGACATTAGCAAATTTGATTTCTTGCAGTAATCATCTTAACAATAATAATAGCAGCAGCAACAACAACTATCCTTTACATAGTTCTTTAAAGTTTACTTTCTATGTTTTCTCCTTTTATCATCACACCAACCAAGGGAAATAGGTTTTCATAATATCCTGCTTTTTTGTTTAAGGAAACTGAGACTGAGGAAAGTAGTCACAAATCTAGCAAGTATCTGGGAAAATTTTTAACTTAGTTATCTCATAATTCAATTAGATATTACTAAGATACAAATTTAGATAAACATAGATACTGCCATAAAGAAGAGAGGCTATACTTCTGAAGTTCTGCATTAGGACAGTAAATACTTTTAAGTGATACTTTTTTCCCCCTAAATATCAGATAAACATGTTTACTAAAGTTTGAGTGCATTTATATTTCCTCTAGTATCATGTGAATTGCAATCTGAAACATGGGGAACCACACAATGTACCTATGATTTTAATGGTTTAAGGATCTGCTCCTTAGGGAAGCTCTTTATAAAATCAAGAATGTTTTCTGTAAGTTTTTAATACTGTTTAGTTATCTGGAGATGGGGGAATGGAGATGGAAAAGCTATGTGACTTGTCTGGAGTTACACAACCAATATATGTCTTGAGATAAGATTGGAACTGAAATCTTAAATGCAGAACTCACTCTCTCTCCTTTTGACATTGCCTCTCATAGCTATAGAAAGGGGGGAAAGATTATTATCTCCCCTGCCAATTGTTCAGAATTCTCTTTCCTCTTCTCCCCAAGAAACAAAAGGAAAATCATAGACTTCCTAAACTCATTTCCTAAGGAATCACACTTTTAAAAAGATCTCCTTCTTAGCCATGTGGCAATTGAGTTCTAGATAATCCCTAGAACATCCCTATGAGAGATAATCACTTGATTCATTGGAAATAAGCAGGAGTTTCCAACAAGATGTGGGGTAGAATCCAAATATACCTATTAATCATCCTCCTGGAAGCCCAAATAAATAAATTTACATGTATTACCCAATTGGAGATGACTCAGAGTTAATCAATCTAAATGGTTTTTTGATTTTCCCTGACTAATCACACCCTCTCAATCAAGTCACAAAAAATGAAAAGTGGAAAGATATCCTAGGACTAGTACCACTTAAAACTCTCCTTCAAAGATGTATGTGTGTGTGTGTATGCATATACATGTACATGCATACATATATACACATACATATATTTAAAAGTAATGTATACATGGTAGATATCCATACCTATTATCTGTAAAAATTCTATAATGCCTGGTTACCTTTCATATTTTCAGAATCTATTATTTAAGTACATACATTTATGTAGCATATTATGGTTTGCAAACTTTTCCTGATTCCAGCCCTTTGTCTTTGGTAGGAAATGCATTATTTCTCCTATATGACACATAAGGAAACTGAGGCTCAGAGAGGTTAATGGCTTGCTGATATATGTTGGAGATTGGTGCTCTCACTTCAAATTCAGTGATCTTTTCACTATAGCCTACTACCTCTCTCATTTCCAAATTCTCTGAACCTTAATACTGTCTCCAAGCTTACTTCAGTGCCAGGTTATTTGACAAGAAATTTTAGAATTACAAGTCAGAATCTAAAGGGATTTTACTAGTCATTTAGATTAATAGTCTAATTTTGAATATTACAAAACACAATCTTTGAAAGGTTGGAAGATTTGTTCCATGTTCCCAGTTATTTAGTGAAAGATTTAGGATTATAACCCAGATTCATGACTACCAGTTCAATGTGTTTCCATTATATTCTCTTACCTCTTCCTTTCTAATGTGATTTATCTCAAAAACCTACGGATGTTGTTCATATTAGTTAGGTAAAGTCTTGACTTGCATGTGAGTTGGATTTAAGTGAGGCAGAGGTGCACAAAGTCCTCAACTTCATTCTCTCCTCCAGTCATGAGGTCATGTAGTAACAGGACAAGAAGTCAATACAACTGGTGATAGTCTGGGCTGCAGCCTATGACCTTGACTTTTCTAAATTATGCTCTTTCCCAGGCCTCAATTTGTCTGAGGAAATACCCATTCAAAGACAAAGGATCTGATAAGATTTGAGACCAAAAAATTGGCCTAATTTGCTATCACAAAATTATCAATCTAAGTGTACAAAACTCTCAAATTTTCTGGCCTGAAGAGAAAACCATGGCTATTTAGCCATTTTTAAAATTATTTTTATTAAAGCTTTTTATTTGTATAACATATGTATGGGTAGTTCCCCAGCATTGATCTTTACAAGGTTTTCCATTACAAATTTTACCCCCAGTCCCCTCCCCTCCCCTAGATGGCAGGAAGTCCACTACATGTTAATAATGTTGAAATACTTGACAAGTTGTGCAAGAAAAATCCTATCTACAAGAAAAAAAAAGAAAATTCTAAGCCATCAGCCCCTAAGCCATGGAGACCATTCAACCTGTGAATCTCCTCATCTCTTAGTAGATATCTATGTTTCCTTTTGTCTAAGAACTGGCTTTCCATTACATTCTGTTTGCTATGGTGAAAGCATTCTAATGTCCCTAAAATAAATTTGCAGTGCAAAACACAACTTCAGACCAGGGACCAGAGATGGCAGAGATGTCAATTTATTCCTCACGTAGCATTTCCAAGTCTTTCCAGTACTTACCTGTTTCTAAAGTAAATGATTCAAACTTGTTACCTTTTCCAATATTATAGTTCATTCCTTTCTAAAGTGAGTAGCAAAATGAGGTTATTTAATATTAGTTATATTTTAAATACAAAGTACCCTTTAAACCATAAAGGGCAATAGAAATATACAATATTATTGTTGTTGTTTTTATTCTAGTTCTAGGACAGTTGTTCACACATTTGGTAGAAGAGGTGAAATTGGTATGGCAAACATATCTGCCAAGAAAGAGTGACTTTAAAACTTTTTCTCCCCACATAGAATCTTAAACCAAAAGTGGTTGTGAAGAATTATTCCTAAAGGCTTAGAAAGGTCATTGAAAATAATATTTCCCTTTATTTTTTTAATAATTTCATTGCCATTGTGATTTTATATGTTGATATGTAGAATATAAAGATATTTAAGATTGGTTTGTACAAATTCTAACTTGATAATAAGAACAAGTTGGAGAAAATAGATACCTAACTAAAAATTCTTGGGATTTTTTGGCTTTGGTTATAATTTTTGCTTAAATAAAATGTGCAAATATAATACACAAATTTCTACAAAGTCGGTGGCAAAGTTTTCAAAAGTAAATTAGAACCAATAATTGATTTCTAAAAAGCTTACTTCAGCCAGAAGCTTTCTCTCTTGTTTGTTCATTTCCTTATGTAAAAGAATTTTACCAAAGAAAGCCAGCATTCTAATTCAATTTCTCCTCCTAAGTATATAATTTTATTTTCTCATAATGGCTGCTTTTATTTCCAGGGTCAGATTTTATTTAAATTTCAGTCCATTAGGAACAAAAACTTGCCATTTTCTGATAAACAAAATCAGCAGGGGAGCCTCTTCAAACTCAAAATGTATTTCCATCAACCTTTGTTTTATTTGATCTAAATGCCAGGTATATACCACTTTTCCTGTGTTTACTTTTAAAGATTCCCCAAAAAGGCTGACATTTTTAACAAAACTAGCAATCACCCTAGCAGTCCTATGACAGACAGATGGAAGAAATGAAAAAAAAAAAAAGAAAAGATGTAATCCATTCTCTAGACCACCAAAGAGGCCTAATATGAGTCATTAGCAGAAAACCGTTAATTTTCTTTCCCTTCCATTCTGACTGTTGTTTTTAGAAGTGCTTCAAGCTTTTGAGAATTAGGAAGTTTAACTATTTATTGCAGTGTTCTAGTGTGGACCCTAGGGTACAAAGTGAAAATAAATAGATGATTGTAAGTATATTGTTTTAAAAGTATGGAGGAAAGGGGAAAAGGAGATGGTTATTTTAAACTCAATTTACTAGTTCAGATTCCTTGATGAAAAATTAGAATGGACTCATATAATTTAAACACCTTATTTTGCAGTGAAGAACAAAGAGGTTAGCTAATTAGGCCAAAGAAACAAGGAATTAAGTAGTAGAATGAAGATTTGAACTTAGGTCCACTTTTTCCTCATTGTAACATTCATTCAAAGCAAATTTTAACAATCATATAAAAATAATAATAATAAAGCACCTAGAAAACCTCAATCAAAACCAAGAAAACAAAAACAACATTTAATTTTCATTTTGACTAGATTATACTTTTTTCATCCCATAGGAAAAATAATTTTAAAGTGATAGCAATATTTAGGAGTGTGTGATCAATTAATTCTTCAAACCAATGGGGGGAATGCAGTATGGAGGCATTTGTGCAAGGAGCTTTAAAAGCTGACTCATATCTCAGATCAAATGTGAATATTTCCAGATCAGAATTCTAGCATGCAGGTGATTTGTAAAACACTGTAAAAAACTGTTTTCTTAACAAGTAAAGTTGTGTGAATCGCAATTAACATTGGATTTATATTAGCAATCAAAATTGTTAAAGTAAAATATTAAATTGTTTACATAGTCACATTATCTGTTATGGAAAAAATTTTGTAAGGTATTTGAAGGCTGACCTAAGAGTCATGACGACCGGAGTTCAAGTTCTATATAATTTTGTTTGTCTACTAGTTGAGTGATAATGAATAAGTCTCCTCTGTGGCAATGACTCAGCATGCCTAAATCCTTCGGGTACTGAAACTTAGAAACTAGTTGTCAATATGTGAAGGAGTTTCCATTCGGGAATTTTCCTAAATCAACATAATCACAGATACAATCCCCTCACTGGCAATGATATATTTGAAATTTGAATTATCCATATTTATGTGATTTGGAAGTTTTATAACAAATTGACTTTTGTGAGCAATACAAATCAAGGTAGAAATCATTAAGTATAAAAAGAAATTTATATAAGTTTTAGTCATAACGTTATCAAATATTATCTTTAATCATTAAGAAATGAGCAGCATTCCCAACTACCACAAACTGATAAAAAAAAGACTTCATGAGTTAGCCATGTACTTTACATATTTAGATTTTTGCTTCTAATTTTGAAAATTTCAAATAGCTTGAACTTAATTTGAATTGAATTTATATAGTGTTTCAATGCTTACAAAGTATAGCTTCTCTAATTTAATTATTTTTCCTAGTAAATTTATTAATTTTTAATACATATTTCTTTATGAATTATATTGGGAAAAAAATTCAGAGCAAAAGGGGAAAACCATGGGGGATATAAAAAAACAGAAAAAAGAAGTGAACATAGCACATGTTGATTTACATTCAATCTCCTTAGTTCTTTTTCTGGAAGCAGATAGCATTTTCTGTTAAAAAAACTATTAGGACTGCTTTGAATCACTGAACTGGGAAGAACCAAGTCTTTCATAGTTGACAATTACACATTCTTGATCATATTGTGTACAATGTATTCCTGGTTAAGCTTGTTTTGCTCTATATCAGTTCGTGTAAATCTTTCTAGACCTTTCTAAAACCAACTTGTTTATCATTTATATTGAGTAATATTCCATTATCTTTATATACCACACGTTGGTCAACTATTCCTCAAATGATGGGAATCTACTCATTTTCCAATTTTTTGCTACCACAAAAAAAAACCCTGCTATAAACATTTTTGCACATGTGGGTTTTTTTCTCTCCTTTAAGAGAGATACCAAATCAAAATGGCATTTCTAGGACAAAAGGTATGCACAGTTTGCAACTATATAGATGAGCAAAATAGCTCCTAATTATTGCTCTAACTTCTCTTTCATTGGTGGTAAGTTTACCCTTTTCATTTTTGATGTTGATGACTGTTTTTTTCTTTCATTTTTCTGATCAAATTAACCAAAGGTTTATCTATTTTGAAGTTTTTTTTTCATAAAACAAACTCTTAGTTTTATATATTAATTCAATAGTTTTCTTAAATTCTATTTTATTAATCTCCTTTGAGTTTCAGAATTTTTAATTTGGTATTTAATTGGGGGTTTTTAATTTTTATTTTTCTAGCTATTTTACTTGCTTGCCTAAATCATCGATCTCCTCTTTCTCTATTTTATTGATGCAGCTATTTAGAAATAAAAAATTTCCTCTAAGCACTGCTTTGGATGCTTTTAGTATGTTGTTTCATTATTGTCATTCTCTTGGATAAAATTATGGATTGTTTCTGTGAGTTTTTTGTTTGACCCACTCATTCTTTAGAATTAGATTATTTCATTTCCAATTGGTTTTTAATTCTATCTTTTCCTGGCCCTTTAATGAATATAATTTTTATTGCATAGTGGTCTGAGAAGGAAGCATTTACTATTTCTGTCTTTCTGCATTGATTGTGAGGTTTTTATGCCTTTAGATCAATTTTTGTGTAGGTGCCATGTACTGCTGATAAAAAGGTGTAATCCTTTGTGTTATTCAATTTTCTCCAGAAGTCTATTATATCTAGGGTTTCTAGGATCCTATTAACCTCCCTAGTTTCTTTTTTGTTTATTTTGTGATTAGAATTGTCTGATTCTGAGAGGGGAGGGTTGAGGTCCCCCACTAGAATTGTTTTGCTGTCTCTTTCTACTACAGGGTTCATATCTTCTTCAGAAATTTGCCTGTTCTACAACTTGGTACATACATATTTGGCATCATTACTACTTCACTATACATAGTACCATTTATCAATATGCACTTTCCTATCTTTTCTCTTTTAATAAGATCTATTTTTATTTTGCTTCATCTGAACTTTTTTTTTTACTTTAGTTGAAGTACAATAAATTCTGTTCCAGCCTTTTACCCTTACTCTGTATGTGTCTCTCTATGACAAATTTTTTTCTTGTAAACAACATATTTTAGTATTCTGTTTTTTAATCCACTCTGCTATTCATTTTATGGGAGAGTTCATTCTATTCACATCCACAATTTTTTTTTTACCAGTTCTGTATCCTATTTTTCTATTGTATATACTTTTTTTTTCTTTCCACCCTTTCCTTTGTTATTTTTTTTTTTGTTTACCCACCCTATCCACTTATCATCCACTTATCCCTTATCACCCCTCCCCCTTCCCTTACCTTTTTCCCCAGTGTTTCTGCCCTCCCTTCTATCCTGACCCTGCCTTTTCTTTTCTTCTTTCTCCTCATACTTCTTTGTTGGGTTAGATAAATTTCTATACTCAAAGGAATGATTAAGTTATTTCCTCTTAGAACTAAAATTGATGAGATCAAGCCTCAGACAATGCTCATCACCTTCTCTTCTTTCTCTCCCTTGTAATATGTCTTTTGAACCTCTTCATGTGAACTAGTTGTCCCACTATACCTTCCCTTTCCTCTTTTCCCAGTATAGACCTTTTCCCACCTCTTAATGTCTTTTTCTTTGATCATCACATCAGAGCCTATTCACAACTACATCTTCAGTCCATGTGATGTCCCCCTCTGTCTGCCCCAGTGAACAGATACAATTCTCAAGAATTACAGATATCATTTACATTTTTATAAATATACAGATATATTTACATCCCCATTTAGGGATGTAAACAGTTTAACCTTTAAATTATATATATTTCCCCTGTTTACTTTTTTATGGTTCTCTTATGTCCTTTGTAGATTAAATTTTATTTTTTTTTCAAAAGAAATTATTGAAAGTCTCTTACTTCATTGAACCTCCATCTCTTCTGAAAGATGATGCTGACTCTGGCTGGGTAGTTAATTCCTGATTGTAACACTAACATCTTCTGCTTTCTGGAATATGTATTGTAGAAGCTGGCAGATCCTGGATAATCCTGAGTGTCGCCCCTTGATATTTGAATTGTTTTTGTCTGGAAACTTGCAATATTTTTTTCCTTGAAGTTATAACTTTGGAGTTTTGCAACAATGCTTGTTGGATTTTTCCTTGTGGGATCTATTTCCAGAGGTGATTCATGGATTCTTTCAATTAATATTTTCCCCTCTGTTTCTGTAATATCAGGGCAGTTTTCCTTAATGATCTCTTGAAGAATGCTATCTAGGTTCCTTTTTTGGTACTGGCCTTCAGGTAGGTCAATAATTTTAAAATGGTCTCTTCTGGATCTATTTTCTAGGTCAGTCATATTTTTTTTCCAATAGGTTATTTCATATTTTCTTCTATTAAAAAAAAAGTTTCTTAATCATTAAAGAGTCATTAGCTTCTATTTGCCCTATTCTAGCTTTTAAGGTATAATTTTCTTCAGTTAGCTTTTGTATCTCTTTTCCCACTTGGTTAATCTACTTTTTAAGGAACTGCTTTTTTCCGACAATTTGTTTTCTTCCTTTGCCAAGCTGTTGACTCTCTCATGCATACTTCTGATTTCCTTTATCCTTTTTTCTTTGACCTCATCTATTTGCTTTTTAAAGGCTTTTATGAGGGTTTCTTAGAAGCCACTTTGAGCTTGAGACCAATTCATATCACTTTTGGGATTATTTCTGTGGACATTTTGTCCTTACCAGAGTTTGCGTTTTGGTCTACCTTGTCACCATAGCAGCCTTCTATGATCAAAGTTCTTTTCTGTTTCTTGCTCTTTTTTGTTTCCTTTTCTTTTGATATTATCTCGTTTTTGTTTTTGTTTTTGTTTATTTTTATGGTTGAGCTCTACTCCCGGGGTAAAGGGGGCACTGTCCAAGTTTCCTGTGCATCTGTGAGCGTTGGCTGTGGGCACAGCGCCCCCTTGTGTTTGCAGCTTTGCCTGCGCTGTTCATGGTTTCCCAGAGTTTGCCTTCTGAGCCACTGGAGGCTGTCCCCTGCTGTGCTCCTCTCCTGAGCCAGGACCGTGGGTCTTAGTTGCTGGTTTGCTGTGATTAAGACCCTCTCATTGGCTTTCCCAGAGTCCGTCTGACCTGGACTGAACACCCTTTTTACCCCAATGAGACTGACATTGGGGTTTTTCAGTCTCTTGAGCTGGAGAGTGATTTCATTCCATCAGACTCCATTCAGAGCATTGGTTTTATCTTGTTTTCTAGGGAAACTGGGAGAAATAGAGCAGCTTCCTAGCTTCACTCTGCCCAGAAGTCTCCTGGCTCCACCCCTAGAAGGCCTCATTTATTTCTCACAACAAACATATGAAGTAGAAACAATGATTGTCTCTATTTTGTAGATGAGGGGTTTCACAGTTAAGGGATTTGCCCTGAGTTACATACCTAGCAAATATCTGAAGAGAGATTCAGATCCACGTCTTTCTATTCCAAACCTAAAACTCTATTAAAATATGCTACCTGTAAAAAAGGCAAATAGAAAAAGGAGAAGAAGCACATTATAAAACTTGACACAGTCTCAGGTATTCTTTGTAAATGGTCTGTAACTTGTCATAGGATCTTTGAAAAATCCAATATAATACCTGAAATTAGGTCTTCAGTCCTTTAGAGATGAACCTTTAATCAGTTTCCCTAATACTTCTTCAATCTGTGAGGTTGCTAATGCTCAATTTCTACTATTTTCTATGTATTGTGAATTAGAATATTAAGTATAATACGTCAATAGTTAGACCTAATAAAAAGTAATTCAAAAAATACATTTGGTTTCAGTATTAACCCAGGATGAACATAGTGGAGAATTTAGTAATTAAATGTACAATTCTTAGTGAAAATATCCATAATTATAAAATGTTTTTTTTCTAGAAAATAAAAAAAAGTAGAAGATTGGTAAACTTGGGACCATTTAATCTAAAAGTCAGGAAACCCCCAAAACATAGATGTATTTTAGTATTTTTTTAAAGATTTAAATGTGTTCATGGTTGAAAGCATAATTAAAGGTAATTAATTGCTTGGAAGTAGCTTCATAATCTATTGAGACCGTCATTCATTCACTCCATCAAAAAAAGTTCATCATTCTACTTTTGACTTAGAAAGTTTTATCTGAAGCACTGAATGATATAAAATATGACTAAATTCAACTAAAAATACTAAGAGTCTAGACATATTAAGGCTGCTAAGGTTATGAAATTTGAACATCTAAGTCCTCATGGAATTCATAATCTACAGTGTGGTAAATTATATTTAACAAATATGCAATAACTATGTAATAATTATAATGTTAAATAGACTATAGTAAAAGCAAACAAGAGAGACCTTTATGTGAAGTATAAGGATAAAAAGATTATACCCATAGGAGATTTGGGAGGGAGTTTAAGAGAAGCTTCATGAATATGGAAGTCTTTATTTTAGCTTTAAAATATTTATATATGGGGAAGATATTTCAGGCATAGATAATGGTGCAGTGTGAGAAAAGGCAAAAGAAAATGAAAAAAAAACCACAAGGAGTCCGATTTTGCACAATATGATGCAATTTAATGGGAATAATAATAATAGGCATGTCTGAAAATGTTCAAAGGGACGAGATTATAAATATTCTTGAATCCCATCTAAGAAGATGAGCATTTACTTCTGATTACCTAATGGGGAATTACTGAAGTTTTTTGAATAGAAAAGTAACATGATCAAAACTGTTAGTGAAGAAAATTAATCTAACAATATTGTGAAGAGTGAATTGGAAAAACAAGAGAATGAAATTGAAGTGAGCAGTTAGAAAATTTTAACCTAAGTTGGTCATAAAGTTGTAAACCAAAATAGAAAGAATAAAGGAGGTGATAGTTATGAGAAATTTTACAAAAGAAGGATTGATGAAATTCTTCAGCTAATTTGAAGGCAAAAAGAAGAGAGATTAAAAGTGTTTAGCATTCTCAACTGAGTCAATAGTGGTAGTATTTACAAACAAGAAAGTAGAGAGAAGAGTGACAGCTAGGAGAGAGGATGTGAATGATTCTATTTTAGATTAATTAAATTTAAGGTAATACCAAATATAGCTACCAGTAAGATGTGAACATCAGGGTTTTTCCCCAGAGAAGGAAGGCACCAGTAATACCATATTGTCATGTACTTCTTCCCTTTAATAAAGGGGTCCCTGAGTTGCCTAGGGAAGAGCTTTCAGAGTGGAACTATAGAAACCTCACTATGAAGAAGTTCTGCTTCTTCCTGATATCACACGCCAGCTGACCCACCCCTTTCTCACAAAACAAATAAGTTTTCATTTTATCCAATATACAAAACATATATTTATGTTTTTACAACTAGGATATGTACTTTAAAATGCTCAACATGCTGTTATAAATGTTTTTGAAACTAGAGAGAGAAGTTGAAGCTGAAGGATAACCATATTTTTCTACAACATCCCTGAATATCATTCACTAAGAAAAGAATATGGGATTAGATGTACTATGGGTTCTTATTAAAAAGCTAAAAAAATCTATAATCCTAGTTATCTGTCTGCCAAGGTCATAGGTACATCCCATGAAAAGAACTCCAGATAAAAAGGTTTGTCATCGTAAAAGATATCAGTCAATATTTACTCAATAAATGCCAATTTTGCTGTGTAATATTTGTGCTAGACAAATATTAAAGGTTTTTTTAAAATTTTTTAAGGTTTATCTCTTAAGTTTCCTGCAGCCTGAGAAAATGCCTTGCATAAGATTAGTGTGGGAATTAGAATAATAGAAACTTTCACTCAAGCTGGGAGAGTACTACTAGAAGTCATTTAACAGTAACAATAATTGTTGGGGTTTTTTTGTTGTTATTCTTTAAGGCTTTTGCTTTTTTAATTTATCAATTTGACTTAATCTTGTAATAACCTTATGAAACAGGCACTGTATCAGTGATTCTACCTTTAAAAAAGTTACATATGAGAAAACAGACTCAAATGAAGTGGCTTACTTATGATCAAAAAAAATAGGGGCAGAATATAAACACAAGTTCATGACCCCAAGTTCATCATGATATCCACTGCAATATCCTGCCATTTTAGCAGCAAATCTATTTGACCTTCTCTCTACAAATCAAAATCCATTGGACTAGAAGCCATGACTCAGAAAAACACCTTGACTGCCCTTTTCCCTCATAATAAATAGATTACCACATACAATCTCATCAATTCCCTCTTTTCCACTCATGTTGTACTTGTTTCATTGCCATTCACACTTCAAGGTTTTTAATGCAATATGATAGATTTATTTTTAAATGCTTTCAGTTTGCTTTTCTATTTAATGATTTGTTACATTATTTACAGGCTAATTTAGTGAACCCACATAAGATTAATTGGGTGGTCTTTTAGAACATGTGACAAATCATTAAAAAGTGATAAAACCAGGCAACTGAAAAACAAGTGGATTGTGACATATGCATGGAATCCCCCCGCACTATTTATTAATGCATGTTTTGGAGTGATTTGTCACAATGTCTATGTCTAAAATGATACTAGCCCTGAAACTGAATATACAATTGTGCAATATTTGGCTGTAAGGGTTGACTCCATCAAGCAGAAAAGTAAAATTCAATAATTTTGTAAGCAAAATGGAGCATTGGCATATCCATTCTACACACACACACACACACACACACACACACCACACACACACACACACACACATACACACACACATTATATAAAGATGCAATTTTCCCTTAAGGAAACATTGAAATTGGAAGGGAGAATTTAAGGAAAGTATGCTAAGTTCTTGTAGGTCCCCTTTAAAGAAACAAATGTGTTTTTTTCTCTTTTAATAACATGCTCAGTGTCTAAATAAGACTAACACATTTTCAAATAAAAACTGATAAAGGTAAATCTGTGGTGTGAAGGTGGCCCAGACTTCTCAAAGGCAAAGAGTTCAGAGCACAAGCTCTAAAGAGGCTTTGGAAAGGCTTTGAATAGGGCTCAGAGAGGAAATATGTCTGTCACCTGAGGACTTGTCCAGATATGGAAATGCTTACTGCCAAACTTGGGGACTTGGTGCACCTGTCCTCAGAGGTCCTTCTAAGGACCTAAACACAGGCCCTCTTTTCTTCCATGGAATTGTTAGAAGTGCTGCTGCCTCACTGTAGCTATAATATCTGCTGTGCTAAAGCAACAGAGTCTTGCTTTGGTGGCTGGGGCAAGGACCCTGTGTCCAGGGTTGGGTTGAAGCAGCCTGTGCTGGGATTGCACACTGGAGTCCTACCCTGTTGACCCAGACATTTGCTTCTGACCTTGCAAGTCTCTAGGCTGAGAGGAAGCCACCAGTACTACTAAGGATTCAGGAGTCCTCAGACCCATTCTTGTTTTATTTTCATGGGGCTGGCATTGTGGTCAGTGCTGCTCTGGCATGGCCTGTACCAGGACTGCATGATGAATTCTCAACCTGATGTCACAGATCTCTTCAGCTGACCCTTCAAGCTGGCTTTGGCTAGAAAAATGCTCCACTTCATCTTCTTGAGTGTTCTCATGCTTCAAAACTTGTTCAAAGTCATTATCCGAAGGAATTGGGAGTGGCTTGGGGGAGAGATTGGGTGAGATCCTGCCTTTACTCTACCATCTTGGCTTTAGTACCTTGATTTCAACAAAGATCTTACAAAACAAATTCCATATGGATAAATTACATAAAAAATGTATGTTAAAATTAAAAGAGAAAAATGGCCACATCTATCACAACTATAATTGGTTAAAAATTAACAGACAAGTGATACAAGAAATTATGTAAAGGACGTAGATAGTGTCAATTATTTGAAGTTAAAGACCTAATTCATGAAAACATTAAATTAATAATATGACATCCAAAATCTATCAGAAATATGAAAGTGCATAAATCTAAGAGCCATTATTTACTAGATAAGTAGTCAAAAGTTGTATACAATTTTTTTTATTAAAGCTTTTTATTTGTATGACATGTATATGGGTAGTTTCCCCACATTGATCTTTACAAAGCTTTCCATTACAAATTTTACCCCCAGTCCCCTCCCCTCCCCTAGATGGCAGGAAGTCCACTACATGTTAATAATGTTGAAATGCTTGAGAAGTTATGCAAGAAAAATCCTATCTACAAGAAAAAAAAGAATCAGAGAAAGGCAACACAATGCAAGCAAATGTCAATAGAGGTCATGAAAATGTTACGTTGTGGTCCATATTTCATATCCCTCTCTCTGGGTGTATAGGGTTTTCTTCAGTGAACAATTGGAACTGGTTTGAGACAATTCTTTGCTGCAGAGAGCCATGTCCATCAGAATTGATCATCATGTAATACTGTTGTTGCTGTGTATGATGATCTCCTGGTTCTGCTCGTTTCACTCAGCATCAGTTCATGCAAGTCCCTCCAGGCCTCTCTGAAATCATCCTGCTGGTCGTTTCTTACAGAGTTCCACCAACAATGTATGTGTCCCAGTTTTCCCACATCCCCTCCAGCATTCGTCATTATCTTTTCCTGTCATTTTAGCCAATCTGACAGGGGTGTAATGGTACCTCAGAGTTGTCTTAATTTGCATTTCTCTGATCAATAGTGATTTGGAGCAACTTTTCATATGACTAGAGATGGTTTTAATTTCATCATCTGAAAATTGTCTGTTCATATCCCTTGACCACTTATCTGATTCCCTCTAGGGTTATGTCTAAAGGAACCTCTGGCTCTGGGGTCTTCTCCTCTTTCTCTTTGTAAAAGCTGTCTATGGTGAGAGCTCTCTTTTGTCTCTTCATTTTTTTTTTTTTTTTTTTAGACAGCGTGAATATCTCTTTAAGGTAGGGGGAAAAAAAAAAAAAAAACGACTGAAACGGCCAGCTGAAGATTTTGCCCTGAGGCGCTTTGGCGAATTAATTTAAGGTGCTGGGCTGGTGGGGGCTAGGACTAAGTCCGAATTACTCCTTAAACAAGGCAAGTTTGCCAGAACACCTGCCCCCAATCAGGGCGGAGTGTCCCGAGTGCCTCAGATAAACTCCAGGTGTTTGGAATTTGGAGTTTGGAGTTTTTTGCCAGTTTGAGCTGAGCTGAGTCCCACCCTCACTTCCGGCCTCCACCAGAGTTCTCTGACACCAAAGTCCTCTATTTATCCCTCTGTCCGAGCTAGACAAACCTGATGTGAAGTTTTTCAGAGATATCTGCAAGCAGTATCCAAATATTTCCTGATTCGTTGACTTGAAGATCAGTTCAGAGGCTTATTTTATTGTTGATTTGAGAGAAGTTCAGAGGAGGATGCAGAGAGTCACCCTTTACTCATCTTGGCTCCGAAGAAATTCAAAATATCAACAATCACATGAAAGTATGCTTCAAATCATGTATAAGAGAAAGGCAAATTAAGATAATTATGATATCATTTGACAGTCATCAAACTACTAAAGATTAGAAAAGGTAAAAATAGTGTCAGGGTAGGCTATGAGAGAACAAAAATGTTTAAAAGATTTTTGATGGAGGGAGTAATTCCAGGAGCGGAGCCAAGATGGTGAAATAGTTAAGAAGCTGCTCAAGCTCTCCCTCTTTATCACAAAAACCACATGAAACCAATCCTGTATTAAACCTTTCTCCAGCTCAAGACAAACTGGAAATATTTCAAAAAAGGTCAGTCTCATGGAGGGGAAAAGGATGATCAGACCAGCTCATTTAGACTCTGGGAAAGGTGGTGAGAGTATTTTACCACAGGAAAGCTGCTAAGACCCTCAACCTGGCTGAGGAGAGGAGCAAATCCATGGGGCAACCTCCAGCCTCATCTTAGAAGGCAAACTCTGGGAATCCAAGCAATTTCCTGGACATCATAAGGAATGTTATTCCCTACAAACACAAAGGACCCCTGTGCTCAAAGCCAAGGCTTAGAGTTGTACAAGAAGCTTGGGATAGCTCCCCTTTTACTGTAGGAGCAGAGCTCAACAATAAAAGTAAAGGGGAAAAAAAGGAAATGCCAAAAGGAAAGGAAAGAAAATGAGCAAGAAACAGAAAATAACCTTAACCAGAGAAAGTTACTATGGTGACAGGGCAGATCAAAACACAAACTGAGACAAGAAAATAATGTCCACAGAAGAAATCTCAAAGAGTGACATCAATTGGTCTCAAGCCCAAGGAGACTTCTAGGAAGTGTTCATTAAAAAAAAAAAAAAAAAAAAAAAAACTTTAAAAGGCAAATAGGTGAGGTAGAAGAAAATAAATAAGAAAGGAAATAGGAGGAATGCATGAGAGAGTCAACAGCTTGGAAAAGGAAGGGAAAAATTTATCTGAAGAAAACAAATCTTTAAAAAGTAGAATTAACCAAATGGAAAAAAGAGATACAAAAGCTAACTGAAGAAAATAACACCTTAAACACTAGAACAGGGCAGATGAAAACTAATGATTCTGTGAGACAGTGAGAATCAGTCAAACAAACTAAAAAGAATGAAAAAAATGGAAGAAAATGTCAAATATCTCATTGGAGAAATAGCTGACCTGGAAAATAGATCCAGAAGAGATAACTTAAAAATTATTGTCTTACCTGTAGACCATGACAAAAAAAGAGCCTAGATAGCATTATACAAGAAATCATTAAGGAAAACTGACCCCAATATTCTGCAAACTGAGGGGGAAACACTTGTTGAAAGAATTCAACAATTACCTTTGGAAGGAGATCAGACAAGCAAAACTCCAGAACTACAATGTCAAGGAAAGAATATAGTAAGCTGTCAAACAAAAACAATTCAAATGTCAAGGAACAACCGTCATGACTACTCAGGATCTAGCAGCTTCCACAATAAAGGATCAAAGGGCCTGGGATGCCATATTCTG
>JAJPUD010012827.1:0-24632 GCA_023553655.1 Myrmecobius fasciatus
CCCCGGCTGGAGTCTGATCGCGACCAGCAGCCGATTTCCCCTGAGGCTAACCTTCTCCGGAGTTCTTTCCAGGTAGATTTTTGATAGAAGTGCGTTGTAGTCCAAATGTTTGGTGGAGCCTTCACTCACAAACCAGTTCCAAGGCTCACTTTGTCTGGGTTTGAGGGAAGGTCCCAAAGGAGTTCACAGAGAAAGCTGTCTGCAGTTCGCCATCTTGGCTCCGCCCCCCTCGCCATCACCTCTTTTACAAAAATGATAATGGTAATGATTATTGAAAGCAAATAGAAGCACTAAATTATTTTCTTTTTTCCTTGTTTATATTTTGTTTTCTCTGATAAAGGGAATGATTTTTGGATTGTAATGAATAAAACAAAAGTGCATCATGGTGAGTTCATATCCTTGTTTGTTAAGGTGGTAAAAAACAGGATGTAGCATAAACAAAACAGTTAATTAGTGAGCAGCTAGACCTCAAGTTACTTAGTATAAAGATACTGGGGGTAGGGGTGGGGGGAAGTAGTTGATCTCTAAATGTCATGGAGGATAGAAGTACCAGAGTATTAGAGGAAAACAAACATTTTCTCAATTTTCAAAAAAGGAAAAATATAGAGATTGTACCCTGAGTAAACTAGTAATATTACTTTCAATTATTGGAAAACTTTTAGAACAATATGTGAAAGATAAATTAGGAAAGGCAGCCATGATAATTGTAATATAGCATGATTTCATCAAGAATTGGGGAAAGGGTTATGTGAAAAAGATATCTGTTTTAAAGTATTTGAAGTACTGTCCAGTGAAAGAAATATTTGATTGGTTTTATTTGTGCTTAGATATCATAATTGGGAACAAATAGATAGAACTGGAAAAGAGATGGATTTTTATTTGACACAAGGGAAAGGTTCTTAAAAATTAAAGCTATTCCAAAATGAAATGGCATGCCTCTGCACATATTAGGCTTTTCCTCACTTGTTGAAGATTCTATAGTGGGAGATTCTTAGGTCAAATAGAAGATTAAATTTAGAAGATCCTGGATGGTAGATGTTAGAAAAACAAATTTAGATTTGATATAATGTTTGTTTTGAGATCTATTGAAACAAAAAAGCAAAAATCTATATGTTATGTGTCAGAAATATGCATTTTTAATGAACTTTATGATCTATGTATTATAATCTTCAGATTAATGTAATTTTCTTTAGAATAAAAACTTTTCATAACTTGGTTACAGAGACTGGTCTTATTTTACTAATGTCAGTAAAATACTAAAATAATCTATATAAACTTAAAAAATTGACTCAAAATACTAGTTGCTTTATCATAATTAAACTAAATGGCAAATTTATCTCTTTCCTCCCTCTGCCCCACACCAATCTACACTCCCACACTGTTACTTTTAGTTTCTCATTGAATTGACAAAATCATCTTATAGACAAAACTGTAATGGGAAATTAATGTGTTTTTGTTCCTTAGCTGTCTGTACCAAGCTTGTTTGTGTTATCATTAGCTGTCATGTATGAAATTCAAAAAAAAAAATAATTTACCCTGACTTTAGAACATTGACATTTTAAAGATGATATATAAGATCATATCTTGGTTGCAATATTTATAAACATTATTGTTCAAAAGCCTTTATATAATCTAATTAGGACTGGGTTGTATATAATTGGATATAAGAAATTCAATTCATTCAATTTCTTTATTTCATTGGAGCTGAAATGATTATAACGAATACTTTATTTAGCTTGTCTCAATTTTTGTTATTAGGAAGTTCTCTTTGAAAACTTCAGGGGGGCAGCTAGGTGGCACAGTGGATAGAGCACCAGCCCTGAAATCAGGAGGACCTGAGTTCAAATGTGGTCTCAGACATGTAACAGCTGTGTGACCCTGGGCAAGTCACTTAACTCCAATTGCCTCAGCAAAAAAAAAACAAACAAAAAAAAAAAAAAGAAGAAAACTTCAGGGATTCCTTCCTACCTCATAAAAAATTAGTTTGATTTTCAATTTTTCTCCTTTATTTATTTTTCTTTCATTTACTTTTACTTTTATCTTCCAGAAAATGATGTCATAAATTTAATTCTGTCATGAACTTAGAACCTTGTGTGTCCCTATTTATAGATTCCAGACTCAGAATCAGTTACCTTGGAAACTATTTGAAAAGTAGCTTCTTTACACCATTTGTTCTATCAAATCACAAAAAAGCTTTCTTTCCTATTTCATCTTCTGCTCATTGGTAGTATAGTAAACAATCAAACTCATGCGATTGTTTTTCTGTGTATAAATTTTCAACTGCTTTGATTTAATTTCTCAGCTAATCTGAATGACCTTGTACATTGTTCCAATCCATTTCCTTCCATTTAAATACACTAGTACAGAACTCTTTAGTAATTCAACTTCCTCACCAAACTACTTCTCCTAATGTTCTCTGTAACTTTATGGTTTTAATGTTTGTGAAGATGATTTCATCAATATATTCCATTCCTTTCACTAATGCTGGTTGCAACCAAACATTGGATACATTGTTGACAACAATAACAAAATAAAAACAACAGGAAAAAAAGCATTTTTGAATTTCCCTGATAAAACAAAACAAAGTGAAATGAAACAAAACAAAACAAAACAAACAAACAAAAAAAACCCTCCAAATTGTCTTAGTCACCTGATGGCTGTTATTGATTTCAGATTTAATTTTTCATTTGAATTTAGCAAGCAAATGATATTGAATTCACATTTTTATACAATAAGACCCAGAAGAATTTATTTGCTATTTTTCAATACTTTTATGAATATTCTACAGCTGGTATGTGTTTCAGTATTATCTGTATGTAGGTCCTCTATAGTAATCATGATACCTATTGAACATGCTCTTTTGGAAATGTAAACTTCCCTGAAGTAAGATTTATGTAAAAAGTATGTTTTAGGTGCTTATAAATGTTTATAGAATGATCGAAGAATGACATTTTCAGACTTCTTAGGTTTCATTTTAGCAATAGCAAATAATTTAAGTTGTTTAGTAATTTCAATAATAAGAAAATATGTTGGTTGATTATAGTAGGACACCTGTCTGAATGACACTATCACTTTTAAAGTTGCCAATAAACATGTATTAAGTGCATGCTCTGTGACAGGCACTGAGCTAAGTAGGGATAAAAAGAAAGTAAAAAATGATCCATGCTCTCAAAGATCTTACATTATAATGGTAAAAAAAAAAACATATAAACAACTATGTACAAATAAAATATATATCATGCCAGTAACTATATGCAGATAATGTGTGTATGTGTCTCTGTGTGTATATATGTGCAATACAGTTGTTCAATCCTTTTTAAGTCCTGAAAAACTGGTGACCCAAGTACTCTCTGTGATCTCAGTGAGTTTTCTTGGCAGGGATTCTGGAGTGGTTTTTCATTTTCTTCTACAGTTCATCCTACAGAGGAGGAACTGAGACAAATAGGGTTAAATTACTTGTGCAAGATCACACAGCTTGTAATTGTTTGAGGCTAGGCTAGATCTCAGGAAGATGAGTATTCCCAATTCCCAGCCCACTACTCTTCCCACTTCACCCCCTAAGTGCCTGCCCATGGGTATGTGGCACACATGATTGTTAAAGCCTTCTTGCAAAAGTGGGGATTTTAAATGAGAATTAAAAGAAACCAAGGAAGCCAGGAATCAGAGGTGAGAAGGGAGAGAAATGTTGGAATGCAAGACAGTAGCATGATTATGCTGACATAAACCAACAAAATTCATTTTATATCCTAATTGGATAAATTTGGAAAAAAGCTAATTACTTATTTGGGGGAAAAGCAAGCATTCTTTTTAAATCACTCATTTGTACCTCATCCATACCACCAAGAAAAGAAAAATTTAGTTTGTTTTTATGGAAATTATAAAAGAATACCCTTAGCTTTCAAAAATGGTAGTTTGTGTAATACTATTCTGTTGGCCGGAAGAATAAACACTGTGGAGAAAAGTGACTACCTTGTGGATCTCAGTGACTATAAGAATATCAAAGTAGAACAAGGGATAGAGAAATGGAGAAATCTGTTGGGTCAGGGAAAGTTTTGGATTTTTAAATATTTCATTTTTTATAAAATAAATGAGTAAGTACATTTTCTTTTTATTATGGAGAGTGCCTGAGGTTCATAATTGTAGCTTTTCCAGTTATATATAGCCACTTTTGTCTGCATTACCCTGATATATTAGTGGAATTATTTAATTTAGGAACCTTTAATTTTACCTTTTAAAGGACTATGTTTTTGGATATGACTAAGCATCTTACTTTTACATA
Source organism: Myrmecobius fasciatus (assembly GCA_023553655.1). NCBI lineage: Eukaryota > Metazoa > Chordata > Mammalia > Dasyuromorphia > Myrmecobiidae > Myrmecobius > Myrmecobius fasciatus. Next base: position 4,280 of record JAJPUD010012827.1, read on the forward strand.
AATCTGACAAAATTCTCATAAGATCTTCAAAGAATAATTTCCTACAAATTTAGTAAAATTGGTGGTGGAAGGAAAATTCATTATTATAATATTGATGTTAAAAGTCTTAAAATGTAAAATTTTTTTAATAGGCATTTCTGAGGGAAGTTTTTCCATATTTCTATTTCAGAATGATTAATGAAATTATTTACATGGCTATTTCAAAATAATGACACTATTCTTTCATCTCAATCACTTAATCTCCCTTGACTCCTCAGGCAAATATTAGTATGTTTTCTTTTAAAGCTAAGTCTGTAGAAAAGATGAAGTGCATTTCTTGTTGTTTTTTTTTTTTTTTTTTTTTGCTTTTTGCTGAGGCAATTGGGGTTAAGTGACTTGCCCAGGGTCACACAGCTAGGGAATGTTAAGTGTCTGAGACCAGATTTGAACTCAGGTCCTCCTGACTTCAGGGCTGGTGCTCTAACCACTGCGCCACCTAGCTGCCCCTTGAAGTGCATTTCTTAAAAAAGAAAATAACAGCTATAGGATATTGGTATTGACACTAGGTTTTTTTTTTTAATATGGAAGTTGGCTTTGTCATTGCAATAATTTAATCATATTTTTATCTAAAGATATTTCTGTTTTTGATTGAATAATTCAGCAAACATTGGTTAATCATTTACTAATGTGTAAGGTACTGGAAATCAAAACTGAATAGTAACTCAGTCTATACCCTTATGTTGAATATACTCAAAGTTGGGAAAGAATGGAAGACATAAGATTGGAAAATAAATGATAGTTTGTAATATAGTCATTATCTGCAGAACAAATTTTGCTTTAATTTTTTTTTAGAAAGGTGAGATTGATTTTAATAGAGGGACACAGGGAAGGTTTCAAAGAGAAGGTGACACATGAAGGAGACTTTCATGTATTTCAAAGGCAGAGATGTAACTGGAATGAAGTCAAGGTATGGGAGAGGGCCAACAAGGTTGCATGCAGATGGGAGACAACAGAGCCATATGAGAAAACATCTAGTATCTCAGTTTGACTGAAACTTAATTTCAAAAAAAGAAAATCTTGTGAAATGAGGCTAGAGAGAGTCATATTGTTGTATAGTCAATAGAGAACTGCTGAAGGTTTTATCCATGAGTTGATATTTTAAAGAAAAATAACTAATATTTACAAAACACTTTTCCTATATTATTTCACTTGATTTTTATACCCTTGTTATATAGGCACTATTATTATACTCATTTTTACAGATGGAGGAAATTGAGGCTGATTGGCTGATTTATCTATGGTCACACAGCTAGTAAGAATATGAGTCAGAACTAAAATTCAATTTTTCCTTTCAAGTAAGTCCTATGCATCAAAACAATTATTTTCAGAGTTGTATGAAAAATATATTGGCAAAATAAAAAAATAGAAATATGGAAATCAAGTTGTATACTGTTAAAATAGTTCAGATGGAAATGAGAATACAGAGAAAGAAATGGCTAAAATAATTCTTATGAAGATAGAGTTAATATGAAGCAGCAGCTGAATCAACATAGCAACTCATAAAAAGTGATGAATCAAAGATGATTCTAAGCTTTCAGTTGTGCTTGGCAAGGAGAATGGTACTTCTATTAAGAGAAATGGTACTTAGGAGGGGGATAAGTTTTGGACATAGTGAATTTACAATTATATAAGGACATTTGAGAGGCTATTTTTATGTAAAGTACCTTGGGTAAATGAAAAGTAAAATAATATTTATTAAGAGAACAATCTTCATACCTCTTAAGTATTAAATTTAAAAGTTTTGAGGAAAATCTTAAGGGAAATAGAGATTTGATGAAGCATAAAACCATCTTTCAAATCTGATTGTGCCCATGTGTTGGACTGGGAACAATGCCAACTGTACCTTTTAGTCAGATTTTGAAATTGCTTGTTATCTACATGGAAAAATAATCCAATTCACCAAAACTAACTCTGTGCCTTCTTGCCATGTGTTGAATAGCCCTTTGGGAGAAGAATAAATATTCTGAGTGAAAAAGTTCATCACAGATTACTACACACATTACAACCACAGGTGGATCTACCAAGTATAAACTAAACCATTCTATCTTTGGCTCATTCTAATTGTTAGGAAGGTTCCCCACACTCAACTCCATGCTTTTACTGTGAATCTAAAATAATCTTTTTAACTGTTTTTCACAGTCTTTCAGATACTTAAATCATCATCATTATCTTCATAATCTTGTTCTTGTTCTTCTTCTTGTTCTCCTCCTTGTCCTCTTCCTCCTTTTCCTCTTTCTTCTTCACCAGCCTTGGTTCTTTCAGTCTTCATATGTCATGTCCTCAAGGCCTTTCACTATCCTGATTCTACTGCACTTCTCTTAGAAACAATGGAGAAGTGTTTTTCCTCAATGCAAAAAATGTGTAGTGTTCAATGTTATGATAAGTATATGTTACCTTTAAGGCAATATAGGAAGAAATAACTCCAAGATAATTTGCCTTAGAACTTAAAAATTTTTCATTTACTGTATTATACCTGACATATAAACATAAATGTGAAAGAAATTATTTTCCATGAGGTTACTTATGATCAGTATGACTTTTGTCAAAACAAGTATACAGGGATATTGTCCTTTCTAACAATTTCACAATATGTGTAGAAATAAATGTTATATAACTAATATACAGTGAATTTGTGGCATAACAGGCTTATATATCATGTCTTTACTCCTTATAAATGCCAGATTTAACTCATATCATTTCAAGATTAAGATTCTACTTGAGAGTAAATAGCTAGTAAGCGGAATTAAGTGATTTATTTTATGGATTAACTCTGTTACCTGAATCTGGGTAGTCTACCAGGATTCAGTTAATCCCTGCTATTATTTCTAGAAATATTTATATCACTTCTGTATAGTATAAAAATAGGTATAATATATATATGATTTCACTGGTATAAGGAGCTCCAAATTTTTTTACAAATATAAAACTTAGTCTAGCTCCTAAATTTATATATAGCAAATTGATGAAAAAAGCAAGGAAAAATAAAATGCCATAATTCCAAAAGGAAATTATACTTATTTTCTTTTTTTTTGTTTTTTTATTAAAGCTTTTTATTTGCAAACATATTTGCAAACCTTTATCAGAACCCTTAAATATAAAGATGATTTCCCAATTTATTGCTTCCCTCTTGATCTTGTCTGCATTAGTTTTGTTTGTACAAAAATTTTTAACTTAATATAGTCAAAATTATCTATCTGGTGTTCAATTGAGAGTTCCAATTCTTCTTGGGACACAAATTTATTCCTTCTCCACAGGTTTGAGAGATAAACTATTCTATGTTCCTCTAATTTGCTTATAATATCACTTGTCATATCTAAATCATGAACCCATTTAGATCTTAACTTAGTATATGGTATTAGGTGTAGGTATACTTATTTTTTTTCTTTATTAAGGCTTTTTATTTGCAAAACATATGTATGGGTAATTCTTCAACACTGACCCTTAGAAAGCTTTCTATTACAAATTTTCCCCCCCTAGTCCCTACCCCTCCCCTAGATAGCAGGAAATCCACTACATGTTAATTATGTTAAAATACTTGACAAATCAAATATATGTATACATATTTCCACATTTATCATCGTTGTGCAAGAAAAATCATATCTACAACAAAAAAAATCAGAGAAAGGAAACACAATGCAAGCAAACATCAACAGAGAGCATGAAAATGTTAAGTTGTGGTCCACATTTCATATCCCTCTCTCTGGGTGTATATGTCTTTCTTCATTGAACGGTAGAACTGGTTTGAAACATTTCATTGTTGAAGAGAGCCATGTCCATCAGAACTGATCATCATATAGTATTGTTGTTGCTGTGTATAATGATCTCCTGGTTCTGCTCATTTCACTCAGCATCAGTTCATGTAAGTCTCTCCAGGCCTTTCTGAAATCATCCTGCTGGTTGTTTCTTATAGAACAATAATATTCCATAACATTCATATGCCATAATTTATTCAGCCATTCTCCAATTGATGGGCATCCATTCAGTTTCCAGTTTCTAGCCACTACAAAAAGGGCTGCCACAAACATTCTTCCACATGTGGAGCCCTTTCCTTCCTTTAAGATCTCTTTGGGATATAAGCTTAATAGAAACATTGCTGGGTCAAAGGGTATGCACAGTTTGATAACTTTTTGAGCATAGTTCCAAATTGCTCTCCAGAATGGCTGGATCCATTCACAGTTCCACCAAAAATGTATCGGTGTCCCAGTTTTCCCACATCCCCCCCAACATTCATCACTATCATTTCCTGTCATTTTAGCCAATCTGACAGGTGTGTAGTGGTACTTCAGAGTTGTCTTAATTTGCATTTCTCTGATCAATAATGATTTGAAGAACCTTTTCATATGACTAGAAATAGTTTTAATTTCATCATCTGAAAATTGTTCATATCCTTTGACCATTTATTGATTGGAGAATGGCTTGAATTCTTATAAATATGAGACAATTCTCTATATAGTTTAGAAATGAGGCCTTTATCAGAACCCTTAAATGTAAAGATGATTTCCCAATTTATTGCTTCCCTCCTAATCTTGTTTTGTTTGTACAAAAACTTTTTAATTTAATATAGTCAAAATTATCTATCTGGTGTTTAATTAAGAGTTCCAGTTCTTCTTTGGACACAAATTTATTCCTTCTCCACAGGTCTGAGAGATAAACTATCCTATGTTCCTCTAATTTGCTTATAATATCACTCTTTATATCTATATCATGAACCCATTTAGATCTTACCTTGGTATGTAGTATTAGGTGTGGGTGTACTTATTTTCTATAGATCGAAATATCTTCACAAAATGTCCCTAATACTTGCTTAGGATAGTACCTAGATCATATTTGGAACTTTATTGATGGTTGTTGGATTATAGTCTTGTAAAAGTGGAAATATATTTTAAGTGGCTTAGTTCATGGTTACCAATACATGAGTTTTGTATTTTTTTGCCTCATTTTTACTATGTTGAATAAAAAATCAGTAAAGAAGTAGGAACAAAAGAATGTCAAACAAATCAATGTGTTTTGTGAAAAATTGTAATAGTTTCTACATAGAGTCAATAAGTTGATCTCAGGGAAGAATACATTTATATGTCACTTTAGTTTAGGCTACTCTATAATACTAGGTTCTTAAATAAATGAATCCATATTCCCATGAAAAATGGAGATTCTGCAGCATTTAGAATTGTTTAGATAAAAGCCTTTTTAAGGAAAGGTATGATTGCCTATAAGCCTCTTCTTAGCTTCCAATAAATTTATACATATTAAAAGAAAAAAATGACAAAGAAGAAAATAATGAATTGATCAAAGTAAGTGCTTAACACATCTTTAATTTAGTATTAATAATTCTATATGTTAGTGGAAGCCAAAGTAGTAGAGCGCCACATGGAGTTTTTATATAAAGGTAAAGGGAAAGTCAAAGCAATGATTTAAGTCAGATCGAAAATTGAAAAATGTGACATAAAAGTCACCATATCAAACTGATGCGCAGTGTTCTGTGGCACAGAGAGCAAATTATAATAAATTTGCAGCTGAACTATTCAAGACAAAAACTTGGGATTAAAACATCCAGAAAAATCAAATTCTCTTTAAAAAAATCAAAGAAAAAATGAGATGAAATATTTTAAAATGAAATATAATTAAAAAACAAGTTTTCTGAGGGAATTTATGTGGACTTTCCCCTTTTTCGCTGACTAAAGTAACTTTTTTTCTTTTTGAATTTATTTAGTATTTTATTTTCCCCAGTTAGATGTAAAAAATTTTTTAATATTTTTTTTAAAACTTAAGATTTCCAAATTATTTTCCTTCCCCCTCTCCTCCACCATTCCTCATTAAGGGGACAAGTAATTCAATATAGATTACATATGTGTAGTTTTGCAAAACATTCCAACATTAGTAATGTTATGAAAAACATCATAGACCAAAAAAATACCAATAACAACAAAAAAATTCAAGAATAATAAAATAAAAAGGCATGCTTTATTCTATATTCAAATGCCATCAGTTCTTTCTGTGATTATGGAACATTTTTCATCATAAGTCTTTCACAGTTGGGCTGGATCACGGTCTTGCACAACTCAATTAAGTTAGTCATAGCTGATCTCATCTTACAATATTGGTGTTATTTTGTACACAGGACATTTCACTTTGCATCAGTTGATAGAAGTCTTTCCAGGTTTTTCTGAGAGTATCCTGCTCATCATTTCTTTCTTTCTTTCTTTTTTTTAATGTGGCAGCTGGGATTCTCAGCTTACTTTTTTTTTATTAATACTTTTTATTTGCAAAACATATGTATGGGTAATTCCTAAACATTAACCCTTATAAAGCTTTCTGTTACAAATTTTCCCCCCGTATTCCCCACCCCTCCCCTAGATGGCAGGATATCCACTAGATGATAATTATGTTAGAATACTTAAATCGAATATATGTATAGTTATTGCCACACATCATTTTTTTTTGTGCAGGAGAGATCGTTATCTACAAGAAAGAATAATCTGATAAAGGAAATACAATGTAAGCAAACCTCAATAGAGAACATGAAAATGTTAGGCTGTGGTCTGCATTTCACATCCCTCTCTCTGGGTGTATATGGCTTTCTTCACTGAACAATTGGAACTGGTTTGAAGCATTTCGTGGTTGAAGAGAGTCATGTCCCTTAGAACTGATCCTCATATAGTACTGTTGTTGCCGTGTACAACGATCTCCTGATTCTGCTCATCTCACTCAGCATCAGTTCATGCAAGTCTCTCCAGGCCTCTCTGAAATCGTCCTGCTGGTCGTTTCTTACAGAGCAATAATATTCCATAACATCCATATACCATAATTTATTCAGCCACTCTCCATTTGATGGGCATCCATTCAGTTTCCAGTTTCTAGCCACCACAAAAAGAGCTGCCACAAACATTCTTGCACACGTGGGGCCCTTTCCTTCTTTTATGATTTCTTTGGGATATAAGCTCAATAGAAACACTGCTGGGTCAAAGGTATGCATAGTTTGATAACTTTTTGCTGCTCATCATTTCTTAAAGCATAATAGTATTTCATCATAACCACACATCACAATTTGTTCAGTTATTCCCCAATTGATGGTCATCCTCTCAACTTCTAATCTCTTTATCACCTAAGAAGAACTGCTATAAATATTTATATTCATGAGTCCTTTTTTTAATCTTTTTGTAATTCAGACTTAGTAGTATTATTGCTAAGGCAAAGGGTATCCATGTCCGTTAGCCTTTTGGGCATAGTTCCAAATTGCTCTATAGAATGGTTGAATCAGTTCACAACTCCCCCACCAATACATTTGTCATTTCCTTTTTTGTCTTGTTAGTCAATCTGATAGGTGTGAGGTAGTGCATCAGAATTGTTTTAATTTGTACTTCTCCAACCAATGGTAATTAAGAGTATTTTTTTTTTCAAATGGCTATAAATAGCTTTGATTACTTCATCTAAAGACTGTTCATACCTTTTGATCATTTATCAAGTGAGGGAATGATTTATTTTTTATAAATTTGACTCAATTTTCTTTGTCTGAGAAATAAGACCTTTATCATTTTTTCACAGTTATTGACTGCTTTAGTTTCCTCTATCCTATGTCCCTATCTGTTTATTCTATACTCTCTCCTTTCTTCCTGTCCCTCCTCAAAAGTGTTTTGCTTCTGATCACCACCTCTCCCAATCTGCCCTCATTTCTATCACACCCACCTCGCCTTTAGCTCTTTCCCATCTTACATTCCTGTAGGACCAGATATATTTCTATAACCAATTGAGTATCTATCTATGTTATTCCCTGTATGAGCCAATTCTGATGATAAGACTCCTTTCTCCCTCTCATTACTCCCTTTTTCCCTTCCACTCTAAATATCTTTTTCTTACCTCTTTCATGTGGGGTAATTTACCCATTTCTACTTCTTCCTTTCCCTCTTTCCAGTTTACTTTTCTTTTAACACAATTTTATTTTTATAGATATCATCTCTTCATATTCCATTCATACTTGTGCCCTCAGTCTATATATACTGCTTCTAATTGTGGTAATGAGAAAGTTCTTATCAGTTACAAATTTCATTTTCCCATGTAGGGATATAAACTATTTACTCTGAGTCCCTTATGATTTTCCTTTCCAGTTTACCTTTTTTATACTTCTCTTGAGTATTGTATTTGAAAGACAAATTTTTTCATCAAGAAAGCTTGAAATTATTGAATGTTCACTTTTCCTTTCAGAAGGATGATATTCAGTTTTATGGGGAAGGTGATTCTTGGTTGTAATGCTAGCTGCTTTGCTCTATAGAATATCCTATTCCAAGGCCTCAGATCTTTTAATGTAGAAAATTTTAAATGTAGTATTATCCTAATTGTGGTTCCACAATACTTAATTTTTTTTTCCCTTCTAGCTATTTACAGTAATTTCTCCTTGACCTGGAAAATCTGGAATTTGGCTATAATATATCTGGGAATTTTCATTTTGGGATCTCTTTCAAGAGGTTATAGATGGATTCCTTCAATTTATATTTGACTCTCAGGCTCTAGAATATCAGGGAGGATTCCCTTGATAACTTCTTGAAAAGTGATGTCTAGGCTTTTTTATTATTATTATTTTAATCATGGCTTTCAGTTAGTCCAATAATTTTAAAATTATCTCTCCTGAATCTATTTTCCAGGATAGTTGTATTCCTTTGTTTTCTATTGTATTTCACAATATGTACAATCATTTTATTTTTTTTTTCATTTTTTTGGTTTTGTACTATTATTTTCTGATTTCCCGTAAAGTCACTAGCTTCCTTTTGTACAATTCTGATTTTTAAAGAATTATTTTTTCAGGGAGTTTTTATACTTTTATATTTGACTAATTTTACTTTTTAAGAAGTACTTTAGGGAAGTTTTGTGCTGCTCTTTCCATTTGGCATAATTTGTTGTTTACTTTATGATATTATTTTCCTCAGTATTTGTGTATGTGTGTTGTGTGTGTGTCTCCTCAAATATGCTGTTGGTTCATTTTTCATGATTTTCTTGCATCATTCTCATTTTTCTTCCCTTGTTTTCCTCTTCCTCTATTACACGATCTTCAAAATTCTCTATGACCTGAGACCAGTTCATATTTTCTAGGAGCCTTTGCTTTTATTTTGTTACATTCTTCTGAATGTATGTTTGATCTTCCTTGTCACCACAATAACTTTCTACTGTCAGATTTTTTTTTCTGTTGTTTAATCATTTTCCTAGATCATTATTGGAATTTTTATTCTGTTAAAAGTACAATTCTGTTTCCAGGGTGGAGGATGCACTGTCCCAAGTTCAGAGGTTTGTGCAGCTGTTTTCAGAGATACTTCTAGGCATCTATAAGTTTTCAGTTCTTCCAAGATAGTTTGATCTAAGGAGAGATGTGTTTATTGCTTTCCTGCTCTTTGATCTGGTCTCTAAGAGACCAAAAACACCCTTTCCTACCTTAAAACTATGAGGAGAGTCCTTGCTCCACTGCAGCCATTGTTCTGGAGGGCTATTGTTCTTCTTTGCCATAGGACTGCCACTCTGGACTGTGACCTAGATAGAAGAATGGACAAAGCCTCTGTGTCAGCAAAAAAGAGTCCAGAAATACCCTTCTGATCAATTGTTTGACCCTTACCCTCTATGAGATGGAAGCTACAAAAGTAACTGCCACTGCTGCTGAATCAGTGGCTTCTAAGACCTATTCTAGGGCTCTACTAGACTGTACTCCACTCACAACTAGGTGCAACAGACCTCTCCTGCTAAATTGTCTTTGACTGAAAAATTATTTCACCTCATCCTTTTGTGAGTTCTGTTGCTCCAAGAATTGTTTTATAACATTATTTAAAAGTGGTTAGGGGGGTTCTGAAGAGAGTTCAGATAAGGCTTTTCCTTTTTTCTGCCATCATGACTCTACCTAAAGTACCTTTTTAGAAAAACTTTTCCAAATAAAGTAATTTTTTAAATTTTATTTTAGATATTTATAGTAATAATCATAGTTAGTATTTATATAGTGCCTACTATGTGCCAAAAACTGTGCTAAGGACTTTACAAATATTCTTTCATTTGATCTCCAGAACTTTTAGAGGTAGGCACTATCATTACACCCATTTTACAGTTGAGAAAAATGAGGCAAAGGGACATTAAGTGATTTACCCGGGACCACATAGATAGTAAACGTTTAAGTCTGGTTTTGAATTCAGGTCTTTCTGACTCCAGGTCTGGTACTCTCTCCACCATACTACCTAACTCCCTACCTATTAACAATGTCTGTAACAACAAATAATTTCCATTATAGTTTATAATTTACAAAGGACTTTCCTGACAAAAATCCTTTTGGAAAAATAGGAATTACTATTTTTCAATTTTAAAAAGTATAAAAAATAATCCCAGAAAGCTTACATTATTCATCACAGATCTCACTTTTTAAAATATGTATAAATATACACAAACACATTACACAATTACATGTAAAATTACTTAGAATTATTTTTTAACAATTTTGAGTTCTAAATTCTTTCCTTCCCAACCTTGAGAAAACAATTAGATAATTATTATACATGTGATGTTATGCACAACATATTTTATACTGACCATGTTGAAAAAAAAGAAACATAACAATAAAGAAAAAGAAAGAGTATATTTCAATCTGCATTCAAATTTCATCAGTCCTCTTTCTGGAGGAAAAAACATTTTTCTTCATAGGACGTTTAAGATTGTCTTGAATAATTTTTTTATCAGAGTAGATCTTTCACAGTTGATCATCTTTATAATATTGCTATTGTTTTAATATGGTTTTCCTACTGCCTTTACTATTGAATGCATATTTAAATGCATTTGAATGACATTTCTTCAATGAACTTCTCAATGTTCTAATTGTTTTGGTAACTTCACTTTGCATAAGTTTATATGTCTTCCTAGGTTTTTTTTTCCTGGAACAATTCTGCTCATTATTTCTTTTTTTTTTCTTTTTTTAATTTTATTTGCATAACATATGTGTGGGTAATTCTTCAACAATAACCCTTACATAGCTTTCTGTTACAAATTTTTCCCCCAACTCCCCACCCCTCCCCTAGATGGCAGGATATCCACTACATGTTAATTATGTTAAAATATTGGTAAATCGAATATATGTATACATATTTCCAAACTTGTCATTGTTGTGCAAGAAAAATCTTGTCTACACAAACGATATATCAGATAAAGGAAACACAATGTATGCAAACAACAATCAAGGAGTATGAGAATGTTATGTTGTGGTCCACATTTCACATCCCTCTCTCTGGGTGTATATGGCTTTCTTCAGTGAACAATTGGAGGTGGTTTGAAACATTTCATTGTTGAAGGGAGCCATGTCCATCAGAATTGATCGTTATATAGTACTGTTGTTGCTGTGTATAATGATCTCCTGGTTCTGCTCATTTCACTCAGCATCAGTTCATGTAAGTCTCTCCAGGCCTCTCTGAAATCATCTTGCTGGTCATTTCTTACAGAACAATAATATTCCATAATATTCATATACCATAATTTATTCAGCCATTCTCCAATTGAAGGGCATCTATTCAATTTCCAGTTTCTAGCCACTACAAAAAGGGCTGCCACAAACATTCTTGCACATGTGGGGCCTTTTCCTTCCTTTATGATTTCTTTGGGATATAAGCCCAATAGAAATGCTGCTGGGTCAAAGGGTATGCACAGTTTGATAACTTTTTGAGCATAGCTCCAAATTGTTCTCCAGAATGGCTGTATCCGTTCACAGCTCCACCAACAATGCATCAGTGTCCCAGCCCTCCCACATCCCCTCCAACATTCATCATTAACTTTTCCTGTCATTTTAGTCAATCTGACAGGTGTGAAGTGGTATCTCAGGGTTGTCTTGATTTGCATTTCTCTGATCAATAGTGATTTGGAGCACCTTTTCATATGACTATAAATAGTTTTAATTTCATCCTCTGAAAATTGTCTGTTCATATCCTTTGACCATTTATTGATTGGAGAATGGCTTGAATTTTTATAAATATGAGACAATTCTCTATATATTTTAGAGATGAGACCTTTATCAGAACCCTTAAATGTAAAGATGATTTCCCAATTTATTGTTTCCCTCTTAATCTTGTCTGCATTGATTTTGTTTGTACAAAAACTTTTTAACTTAATGTAGTCAAAGTTATCTATCTGGTTTTCAATTAAGAGTTCCAGTTCTTCTTTGGAGATAAATTTATTCCATCTCCATAGGTCTGAGAGGTAAACTATATTACATTCCTCTAATTTACTTATAGTATCACTCTTTATATCCAGATCATGAACCCATTTAGATCTTATCTTGGTATTTGGTGTTAGATGTGGGTCAAGCCCTAATTTCTTCCACACTAGTTTCCAGTTTTCCCAGCAGTTTTTGTCAAATAGTGAATACTTATCCCAAAAGCTGGGGTCTTTGGGTTTATCAAAAACCAAATTGCTATAGTTATTGCCTAGTTTGTCTTGTGATTCTATCCTATTCCACTGATCGACTACTCTATTTCTTAGCCAGTACCAAATGGTTTTGATGACCGCTGCTTTATAATATAGTTTTAGATCTGGTACAGCAAGTCCACCATCGTCAGCCTTTTTTTTCTTAATCCCCTTGAAATTCTTGACCTTTTGTTTTTCCAAATGAACTTTGCTACTATTTTTTCTCTGCTCATTATTTCTTAAAGCACAGTCATATTCCATCACAATCATATATCACAACTTATTCAGCCATTCCCCAATTGATGTGTATTCCCTCAAATTTCTAATTCTTTGACACCACAAACAGAGCTGCTATACATATTTTTCAACAAATGGATTCTTTCCCATTTTCTTTGAATTTCTTTGGAATACAGACCTTGTAGTAGTATTGCTGGGTCAAAGGATACACAAAGTTTTATAGCCCTTTGGACATAGTTCTAAATTGTTCCCTAAAGAGGTTGGATTAGTCCACAATTCCAATAATAAGTAGTGCATCAATGCCTCATTTTTTCATGTCTTGCCCACCATTTACTTTCTTTTTATGTTATGTTAGCCAATCTGTAGGTATGAGGTAGTGCCTCAGAATCTTTTTAATTTACATTCCTCTTATCATTAGTGATTAAGAACTTTTTTTTATGTTGCTATTGATAGTTTTGATTTCTTCTTCTGAAAACTATCTGTTTATATTCTTTGATTACTTGTCAACTGGGGAATGGCTCTTGTTTTTATAAATTTAACTCAGTTCCCTATGCATTTGATAAATGAGAGGCTTTATCAAAGAGGCTTAAAATGAAATTCCTTTCCCCCCCATTTTTTGTGTCACAACATTTAATATTTGTTGAAACTAGATACTCAATCAAGATCTCCTAAAATAAATTGAAGCATTTTTCTTTCCTTTACATTCTTTTTATCTCTACAAATATAGTGTGTTCATATAGAGTTAGCCATTCTGCACACATTGTATATCTGCACACACATTTGTGTGTCTGTATACTTCTAATATGGATAGAAAAGCAGACATATGAACTGGTAGTTATTGAAGGTTTTATTTTTCATTTTTATTTTGAGGTTAGCAATTGGAAACACAATCTTTTCTAAGATCACAGAGGAACAGGGATGAAGGATTGTATAGAAAACTGTCAATTTCTTTTATGTACTGGGCATTTTAACAAATGGTATCTGGTAAGTTTAACAAAGTAGTAACAAAAATTTTATTTATTCCTTATTCTGTGTTTCTTTTTTCTTTAGAATGCTTAAAAATATTTTATTCTTTTTTATGTCTATTGTCTTTGCTCCATTTAGAAGCTCTCCCTAACAACAAATATGATTCCAAGATGTTTCCCAACCTTTGACATACTATTCTCTTATAAGGATTTTAATAATAAATTTGTCAATATTTTCATATGCTCTTATTATAAACTAGCTACATTTTTCTATCTTTGTTTAATTTAATTCAATTTCTACTTTGTTCAGCCACATATCCTGGACTATGTTGCTAAAATCTATCTGTGGCTTCACACTGTCTTTTATGGTATTGAAAGTTCATTATAAAAATCTTTACAGACTTTTTTTCATCTTTTCATCTATTTGTTGTCTTCCCACTTTTATCTTTAAATGTATTAAAAATAACATTAAAAAAATCAGTCTTTTACCAATCTCAAGATGTTTTTCTTATTTGCTTTTCACTATACCTTTATGCTATGATAGTCATAATCTACCATACTATATTTTAAACTGGTGATGGCTTTATTTGTCATTTTCCCCAGCTTGACAAAGAAATCAAAGGTTATCTGACTGCATCATTTTCTAGGCATTTTTTGTTCTTTCTTTATCCATTAATTTATGTCAGCAGCATTTTATAGTGACTGAGGGCTAGGAAAGTAAGCAGTGTTTCTAGAGTCAGGTGTCAAATCCCAGACTGAATGCCTACTACCTATTTGATATTCAGCAAGGCTGGGACCCTCCATGGGTCCTTTTTGTTCATCTGTAGGGCTAAGGGGTTGGAATAGTTGTACTCTTTGATCTCCTTTAGCCTTAAAGCTATCTTTCTATTAAACTTTTTTTATGAAGTTGTTATAATTGGTGACAATGCCCTTTCCCTATCTATTTTTTTTATTTTAAGCAGAATTTGTTTGAATAAATTATTTGAGTGTTTTTTAAATTGTACTTCTTACCTTTTTTTAAAAAAATTAATTTTGTATTTAGCTCTAAGGAATCATTGGTCTGACCATAAATACAAAGACATTAATGGCTCACATTTTAATAACAAATATTTCCTTCTCATTTAAAATAACATGAATTACTTATAAGAATTCAAGCCACTCTCCAATCGATAAATGGTCAAAGGACACGAACAGACAATTTTCACATGATGAAATTAAAACTATTTCTAGTCATATGAAAAGGTGTTCCAAATCACTATTGACAGAAAAATGCAAATTAAGACAACTCTGAGGTTCCACTACACACCTATGAGATTGGCTAAAATGACAGGAAAAAATAATGACGAATGCTGGAGAGGATGTGGGAAAACTGGGACACTGATACATTGTTGGTGGAACTGTGAATGGATCCAACTATTCTGGAGAGCAATGTGTAACTATGCTCAAAAAGTTATCAAACTGTGCATACTCTTTGACGCAGCAGTATTTCTACTGGGCTTATATCCCAAAGAGATCTTAAAGGAAGGAAAGGGACCCACATGTGCAAAAATGTTTGTAGCAGCCCTTTTTGTAGTGGCAAGAAACTGGAAACTGAATAGATGCCCATCATTTGAAAAATGGCTGAATAAATTATGGTATATGAATGTTATGGAATATTATGGTTCTATAAGAAATGACTAGCAGGATGATTTCAGAGAGGCCTGGAGAGACTTGCATGAACTGATGCTGAGTGAAATGAGCACAACCAGGAGATCACTATACATGGCAACAACAAGACTATATGATGATTGGGGCAGCTAGGTGGTGCAGTGGATAGAGCACCAACCCTGAAGTCAGGAGGACCTCAGTTCAAATCTGGCCTCAGACACTTAACATTCCCAAGTTGTGTGACCCTGGGCAAATCACTTAACCTTCATTGCCTCAGCAAAAAGTAAAAAAAAAAAAAGACTATATGATGATCAATTCTGATGGACATGGCTCTCTTCAACAATGAAATGTTTCAAACCAGTTCCAATTGTTCAGTGAAGAAAGCCATATACACCCAGAGAGAGGGATATTAAAGGTGTACCACAATATAACATTTTCATGCTCTCTATTGATGTTTGCTTTCATTATGTTTCCCTTCTAAGATTTTTTTTTTCTTGTAGAGCAGACTTTTCTTGAACAGCAAGATAACTGCAAAAATATGTATGCATATATTCGATTTGTCAAGTATTTTTTTAAAATTTTATTTGCATAACATATGTGTGGGTAATTCTTCAACATTAACCCTTACATAGCTTTGTGTTACAAATTTTTCCCCCAACTCCCCACCCCTCCCCTAGATGGCAGGATATCCACCACATGTTAATTATGTTAAAATATTGGCAAATCGAATATATGTATACATATTTCCAAACTTATCATTGTTGTGCAAGAAAAATCTTATCTACACAAAAAATATATCAGATAAAGGAAACACAATGTAAGCAAACATCAATCAAGGAGAATGAGAATGTTATGTTGTGGTCCACATTTCACATCCCTCTCTCTGGGTGTATATGGCTTTCTTCAGTGAACAGTTGGAGGTGGTTTGAAACATTTCATTGTTAAAGAGAGCCATGTCCATCAGAATTGATCGTCGTATACTTGCCATGTATAATGATCTCCTGGTTCTCCTCATTTCACTCAGCATCAGTTCATGAAAGTCTCTCCAAGCCTCTCTGAAATTGTCCTGCTGATCATTTCTTACAGAACAATAATATTCCATAATATTCATATACCATAATTTATTCAGCCATTCTCCAATTGAAAGGCATCTATTCAGTTTCCAGTTTCTAGCCACTACAAAAAGGGCTGCCACAAACATTCTTGCACATGTGGGGCCCTTTCCTTCCTTTATGATTTCTTTGGGATATAAGCCCAATAGAAATGCTGCTGGGTCAAAGGGTATGCACAGTTTGATAACTTTTTGAACAAAGCTTTAAATTGCTCTCCAGAATGGCTGTATCCATTCACAGCTCCACCAACAATGCATCAGTGTCCCAGCCCTCCCACATCTCCTCCAACATTCATCATTAACTTTTCCTGTTATTTTAGCCAATCTGACAGGTGTGTAGTGGTACCTCAGGGTTGTCTTGATTTGCATTTCTCTGATCAATAATGATTTGGAGCACCTTTTCATATGGATTTGTCAAGTATGGAGGGGAAGCGTGGGACTAAGGGGGAGAAATTTGTAACAGAAAGCTTTGCAAGAGTCAATGTTGAAGAATTACCAATACATATGTTTTGCAAATAAAAAGCTTTAACAAGTTAAAAAAAATAACATGAATTTATTCCAAAAAAAAAGAAAAATAATGCAACTGTTAGAACCTTTTTCCTCCCTTTTCTCCATTATGCTATTATCTCCGTGGAAGCAGAATAATAAGTATAAGACTATGACCAGTTTTGTATTTCTCTCTTTTTCATGGGTTTCCATGGACCAAGCTGCTTCTCTAAGAGGACAGATCATGAGCTTTTCTGTAGTTATTTTGTCTGGTCCTCAGAAAGTAGAGAAAGGTTCTACTAGGTATAAACTCAAAGTCTTTCTGATATGGTAAAAGCTTGGTAGAGCTCAGCTAGCATTTCTATTGAAAATCCAGGATCATATTTACAATCCAATGAAGAATAAAAATAATATTTTGTGAAGATATACTATTAGTATTTTTATATTCTATTAATATATTTTAAAGATGAAAACATCTGGCATATGGATATATACTAAATTCTCTGGGTCTTTTCTAAATCATCTATTCCTATTAGTTATAAATATTCAATATCCTAGTAAAACAATATATACTATACATTGTATGCAATGCAGACAGTTGCTTATTTACATGCTCTACTTTTGTAGTTTAGGTAAGTAGCATTCATGTTGGAATGCCACTTCTAACATTTGTTCTTAGTTTTTAAATGGAAACTCGATGATGCAATATATTTTTGATTTTTATTTATTTTAAATTATTTAGCCTTTATTGTTTAGTTGTTTCAGTCGTGTCTGCTCTTCATGACCCCATTTTGGGATATTCTTGGCAAGGGATTGCCTTTGGCAATGGGCAGTTGTTTGCCTTTAGCTCATTTTATTTAGCAACTATTATGCACAAAACAGATACAGAAATAATAATAAAAGTACTTATCCTAATAAAGTTTATACCCTAATTTAGAACCATACATATTATATACAAAGTATTATCCTCCACAAAAATATGAAGTATGAACTTTCCCTCTCCCTCCTTCCTTTTCTCTTACAGAATCTGTTGCCTTCTCTTGCCCTCTATCCCCCTAGCAAACATGAATATCACAGAGAAAATAATTTTTATCTACTCTGGCATTTATTTAGATATAGGAAACCTTTATATTTATGCATCTTGTCTTTTATATGCTAGTTTAAGGTCACTGCCTATGTACTCCAAGTATATGTATAATATACATAAAAATTAAAAGCTCTACTTTCTATAATTACTCAAAATCAAGCTTTGGATTCTATACTCCTTGGTGCATGTATGTTTATTATTGATACTTCATTATTTATGGTATGCTATAACATAATATAGTTTCCTTCCTTATCTCTTCTAATTAGATCTATTTTTGCTTTTGCTTAGTCTGAAATGAGAATTGCTACCCCTCCTTTTTTTGCTTCTGCTGAAGCATAATAAATTCTGTCCCAATCTTTTACTCTTACTCCATGTTGTCTCTCTGTTTCAAATATGTTTCTTGCAAACAACATTCTGGTTTTTAATCCACTATGCTATCTGTTTCTATTTTATGAGAGAGTGCATCCCTTTCAATTTCACTGTAAGGATTTGCCTCTGTTATTTCCTGTCATCCTATTTTCTCCTCTCTATATACTTTTGCTCTTGTACTTTTTTTAGTAGTGTCTTGTTTCTGTTGTGTTCTCAATCTGTAGTCCTTTTTATCTTCCCTCCTCTCTTCACTTACCCTTTTCTCCTACTGTTTCTACCTTTCCTTCTATCCAGACTCTCCCTTTTCTCTTCCCTTTCTCCTACTACTTCCCTATGGGATAAGATAAAACTCTATGCCCAGCAGAATGAATTTTATTCCTGTTTCAAGCCAAAACTGATGTGATTAAGCTTTAGACAATGCTAATGTTCTTCCTCCTATCTTTCCCTCTACTGTTGTATTTTGTGCCTCTTCATGTGATCTAATTTATTCCATTTTACCTTCCCTTTCCTCTTCTTCCGGTACAATTCTTTTTCCCCACCCTTTAATGCCTTTTTCTTTAATAATATTGCATCAAAGTCCAATGCATAACCACACCCTCTGTCTAAGTATGCCCCCTCTACTTGCCCTGATAAAAGATACAGTTCTCAGGAATTACAAGTTTCATTTTCCTATCTAGTGATATGAATAGTTTAATTTTTAATTATTGTTTTTTATTTCCTTTCCTTTTACCTTTCTATGCTTTTCTTGAGTCCTGTAATTGTATATCAAATTTTCTGTTTAGTTCTGATCTTTTCAATAGAAATGATTGGAAGTCTCCTACTTCATTGAAAATCCATCTTCTCCCCTGAAAGATGATGCTCACTTTTGCTGGGTAGTTGATTCTTGGTTGTAAACCCAGGTCCTTTGCCTTCCAGAATGCGGTATTCCAGGCCTTCTAATCCTTTATTATAGAAGCTGCCAAATCCTGAATAATCCTTACTGTGGTTCCTTGATACTAGATTTTTTTTCTAGTAGCCTGCTGTATATTTTCCCTTGAGATTATACTTCTGGAGCTTTGCAACAATGTTTCTTGAAGTTTTCCTTGTGAGATCTCTTTTGGAAGGTAATTGATGGATTCTTGCAATAACTATTTTGTCTGCTGGTTCTAGTATATTAGGACAGTTTTCCTTGATGATCTCTTGAAGAATGATATTTAGGTTCTTTTTTTGGTTGTGGACTTCAGGTAGTCTAAAATTTTTTTAAATGTCTCTACTGCATCTATTTTCCATATCAGCTTTTTTTTTCAATGAGGTATTTTACATTTTCTTCCATTTTTTCATTCTTTTTAGTTTGACTGATTTTTTTTATTATTAAAGCTTATTATTTTCAAAACATATGCATAGGTAATTTTCAATGTCTGCAAAATCTTGTATTACAATTTTTTTCTCTCGCCCTTCCTTCTAGTCCCTCCCCTAGATAGCAAGTAATCTAATATCTGTTAAACATGTGCAATTCTTATATATATATATATATATATATATATATGTGTATGCATATATATACATATGTATATATATGCATACATATATATATATACATATGTATATATATGCATACATATATATATATCATTCTGCACAAGAAAAATCAGATCAATAGAGAAATGAAAATTAAGATAACTCTGAGATACCACTACACACATATTAGATTGGCTAAGATAAACAGGAAAGGAGAATGACGAATGTTTGGAAAACATCTGAAAATTGTCTGTTCATATCTTTGACCATTTATCAATTGGAGAATGGCTTGTACTCTTATAAATTTGAGTCAATCTTTAATATATTTTAGAAATGAGACCTTTATCAGAATGCTTGAATGTAAATTTTTCCAGGTTATTGTTTCCCTTCTAATCTAGTTTAAATTGGTTTTGCTTGTACAAAAACTTTCTTTTTTTAACAATACAATAAACACTATCCATTTTGCCTTCCATAGTATATTCCAGTTCTTCTTTGGCCACAAATTAC
>JAJPUD010012828.1:0-19615 GCA_023553655.1 Myrmecobius fasciatus
GAGAGAGAGAGAGAGAGAGAGAGAGAGAGAGAGAGAGAGAGAGAGAGGAAGAGAGAGAGAGAGAGAGAGAGAGAGAGAGAGCGAGAGAGCTCATGAGTTATTCTAGAGTGAAGCAACATTATTGTTATTGTTCAATCATTTTTCAGTTATATCTGACTATTCATGATTTTATTTGGGATTTTTTTTGGAAGATATGTTAGAGTGCTTTGCTATTTTATTTTAGAGATGAGAAAACTCAGACAAATAGATTAATCTTCCTGATTTGAGGTCTGGCATCCAACTGTTGCACCATTTAATTTCCTAGAGTTGGCCATGTAGTTAAAAGATCTGGATTCAAATCTTGACTTTGCCAATAACTTACCTATCTGGACTTGAGAAAGTAAAAAGAAACTTTTTTTGGCCTTTGGTTTCCTCAACTACAAAATGCAAAAGTTGGATTAGTCTGCTTCTGAAGGCTATCCCAAATTGAAATCTAATCCCCAATCTTCCCCCCAAATCCTTTCCCGCACTTCCTTGTGATTTGTAATCAAAGAAAGGAAAAGATACTTTGGAATTTCTTATTCCAAGAGGGAAATTCTAGCAAATATAAGCTCCTTGAGGGCAGATGCTATACTTTTTGTCATTGGGTTCCATGACACACAGTACCTTGCATGTAGTAAGTGTATGATACATGCCTGTTAAGCTGGGTGGTTCTGGAGAAATCCAGACGTGCTCATATTTTGCATTTGGTGCTAGGATTGCCTTCTTCCGAGATACCCCTGGAATTTTTAGGTTATATAATAGTTATAAACATTATATATTACCTTTGAAAAGTGGGCTAAGTTGTACATTATGGAGAGAACTAGATTAAGATTTAATCATAAATTTTCATCAATGTTTTAACATTTAAATACATAGGATTACTTATATTATTATGCAGAAATTGCTTTAACTCTTTTTGTTACCTGACATTTAAAAATGTTATATGTTTATATATGTACATATAGCTCTTACATGTCTGCATACTGCTTACACACACACATACACACATATACTTTGTTAAAATGCTTTTAGTGTGGATTTGAAATGTTTGTTTTATGAGAATGTACATTCTCTGGAGGCCCCGAAGAGCAAATTATTATGTAGACACAGTGGGAAGGAAGTTCTCATTAATGTCCATCAACACATCCCTCAAATAAGTAGATTTTATTGCAAGTCAGCACACTCAGAAACTGAGGTTGATCTCTAGTTCATAATTATTATCATGATCACTTAATTTTCCAGTTCTTCTTAGCTCCAGTACTAGCCTTCTAATTATTAAGCCATAGTAGCTCTCTTCTTCCCTTAAGATGTATGGTAATAATTAACAGGTAGTTAAGTCAGACTGATTTTATATAACTACTAAATCCCTTATTGCTCATTTGCTAGAATGGGACTTGGAGTTGACAACTCATGAAAATTGGTACATGAGTGATCCTAACTATAGAAAAGAGCCACCTCACTCCATGTACACAGCACATTCTCTGAGATCACAGGATCTGATTCTGGCCACAGAGTTATGAGATGAGTTGAGAAAAGAGAGGATTGTTGTTATTGTTCAGTTGTGTGTGACCCTATGGACCATATTACTTTCCTTCTGAATTTTCTTGGCAAAGATACTGGAGTGGTTCCTCAAGTGACTTATCAGGTGTAACACAGCTAGTAAATATCTGAGTCTAGATTTGAATTTAAGTCTTTCTGACTCCAGATCCAGCACTCTATCCACTGAAACACTAAGTTACTTTCAAAGATAGGATACTCGAACCCATCTTGTGCATATTCCTAATCTAGGCAGAGTTCCTGATTAACTGTGGTATTGGCTACAGGTTGCCTAGCTACACCCTTTTTCTCTAATCTTAATTTGATCTAGGGCTCTCTGTGATAGATTGTTAAGAATTCACTTTGAGTGCTCCCACTATGATGTACTCTGACCATTTTTACACACAGACTGACTCCTATCCTCACCCAAACCTCTTCTTCTAGTGAGAATGATCCAAGAAAAACCATCATTCCTTGAAAAGATATACTAGTCACTGCTTGACTCAACTCAGTCCCTGGGACTTCTCAGATGAAAATACCCCTCTATTGTTACTTATCTTCTATTTATTTTCTCTCCTTCTATAATAAAGTGTAAGTTATTTAAGGGGAAGAATTGTTTTCCTTTTTGTCCTTGTGCTCCCAGGATTTAGCACTTAATATGTTTTTTTTTTTTTTCATTTATCCATCTACTTTCAAATATTCAAATAAACCATTGAAGGTTTAAATGCAACTTTAAAATATTTATTGCAGAAAATAGACCAAAAGTAATTCCTATCTTCTCTTATATAATTCTTGGTCAGACTTTTGAAAAATTACTAATGCCCTAGTTTTAGAAAAACAAAATTAGCAATTCAAGGTGCATCTAGTGTGAATTTTACTGAAGATTATGTAAATGGAGGAAATTATAATTCTATCAGGATGTCATTACATGTGTCTACTTAGATGCACATTTTCTGCTATGTTTAAGTTAAACAAAACACAAAATGACTATGTAGTATGACATCTCATTAATATGTTTCCATTCACATCTGTGTCTTTAGTATAAAAAAATTAGACTGCCTCAGTGATAAGAGATTAGGTCCTTTAATTAGAAACAAATGACAAATCACTGTTAACCCCATGTGATGCTTTCTAAAACTTCCATCAAATATTCCTCTTAAAACATTATTAAACACAAGTTTCCCAGATCTACTTCCTAGAAAGTGCCATTTAACAAAACCCAGGCAGGATGTTAATACTGCGGCCGAATTACAGGTTGCCAATGCATTTCCTGTGAGCGGATTGACAGGGGATCATTTTGTTATGGGGCCACCTCCAGTGTGTTGTGACAACCAGTCATTACACCTCTGCGCACAGCACTCAGCTGTAGGTTTCTCCAGGATGCAAATAGCCCCAAATGGGTCCAATTTACAAAGAGTGGATAATGTATCCTTCACTTCTGTAAGGTAGAAGCTTTTAATTTTCCAAGAACAGAAGAGAAGTGCATTTCTGTTTCTGGAAATAAAGATTGAGTTAACCAGCTGAGCCAGGGAAAGGGAGGCACAATAGCAATATCTGTTACCTTCTAAATAAAAACACTTCACCTGCCTTGTTTCCCCTGGCTCAAGCCAATGTGTTAAGTGGTCAAGTGAGCATCTCCTCTAGATAAATACAATTATCTACTTAAAAGCTGAATGTCAAAAGCTAGTAACCTTGAAGCTATTTTTTTTTCTTTTCTTTTTAAAGAGTCTTCTTAAGAATCTTCTGTACCTAATTATAATAACACAAATACACAAAAAAATTTAAAATACATTTGTATGTGAAAAAATATCATGGAAAGCTTTTCACAGTTGGACTTTAATATTTTAGCATGCCAGCTTTTATGTCCCTCTGTGATCTTACTCCCACTGTTCTATTACTGATTTCTGTAAGTGTTGCTAACAATGGAATACTGCAAGTCCCTAATACCAGCTATTTAAAGGAGAGGAGAGGTACACTTGAAGTAGATGGGAGCAAGTCAATAAGTCCATTTAAGATTCCTGTGTTTAACAAAGCCACAGGAGAAGCTATGTAGCTACAAAATGTGCCTGCTGTTAAAAGATTTTTTTTTTTGCTATGAGTACATTAATGGGGAGATTGCTCTTTGCTATAAATCTCTAGCATGATCCAGTCCACTATTACTAAATTCTACTAGATGTTAATGTCCTTTTGTTTTGAGCACTTTACAGGGAAATTAATTATCCTCTAGAAATCTAGTGAGGTTAAAGGCTACTGTACCTACACTATAATGAATCTGATGACAGATATTTCAATTTAATCTAACATGGCAGTAATGTTAGCCATGGAATGTGGGCTCCACCAATGGTGTTCATAGTTTATTATGATGATTATTTAGTTTTCAAAAAATGAGCCTTTAATTAAATGCAGTAAATATCTGTTAAGTAACTGCTAAATACAAAGCACTAGTGCAAGGCCCTGGGGGCACAAAGAAAAATCTAAAACAGTCCTTGCCTTCAAGAAGTTGATATTCTACTGGAGAGACATGGCAATTATATAGAAAAGATGTTCTGTAAGATAAGGGAGTAAAGATAACAAAGAAGAGGGCTAGACCTTGTGTTTTAGGAATATTTGAGAAAAATGAAGCAACTGCAGGAGAGAAAAATAAGGAAAACTTTATGAAAGAACTGGAATTGTGACTGGAATCTTGAAGAAGAATGTAAAGAAAATAAAAGAGGAGAGAGGAATAGACTTCAAGCATAAGAAACAGCCTGAATTTGGGGGAGAGCTAGTAGTCTAGCTTAGCTGAAGCTTGGAGTATAAAATGTGGAGTAATTTGGTAAAAAAAAAAGAATAAAAAGGTATTTGGAGAGAAATTATAGAGAGCCTTAAATGTTTGGCTCTTATAGCAGTTAGCAATAAAATGGTTTGTACTTAATTTCCTTAGTAAGCTGGTGTCACTGACAGTTTATTGACAGGTGAGTCACACCTGTGCCCTATTTTGACAGCATTGCAAAGGATTTATTTCAAGGATGGAAACCTTGAGTTATTGATGACATTCTAGGATGTATGAAGAAAGTAAAATCTTAGAATACGTGAAGAAAATGAGCTAACGAAATAAAAAAAAATTTCCAACAGATTTCTGGACCTGTTATGCAAAAACTTCAGGAGGTTAGATTATGTTATAATTAAGTGATATCAAATTGAAATAAAAATGGTCATCTCTGAATTGTACTTAAGATTCCCTAGGGGCTGCATATTGATTTAGAAAACCACATAGTAATATTTTCTATGTTCCATTACATTTTATTCATTTTGTTAATTATTTCCCAATTATATTTTCATCTGTTTGGGAGACTATGGGACTACGTGACTGATATCTCTGTTGTCCCACGAGATTAAGTAGCAAGAGGAAGCCTCTGACATATGGACTACCTGTCTGTGAGTAAACCAAGATACCCAAATATGGAGAAAATTAATTACCTCAAATGGCAAAATAAATGCTTTGAATCACGGTTTCAATTTTTAAATTTATATATAATTATATGAGTCATTTTTGTCCTTTATCCATACTAATTCAGATTATCAATTGGAAGAGATGGTATGGTATGGTCATGGTATGATGTGGCCAAGAAATCTTCTTGACATCCTCTGAAATTTAGTGGGGTTTGGTTATGTGGGACAGATTATAAGAGGTTAGTGTAACCTATAAAGTTATAGTAAGTCTGCAAATTGCCAGGATTTATCTTAAAAATAAATGTACTAATGCATTTACATATAATATTACAAAATAATGCAATATATTATATCTTATTATATTTATTGTTCCTCTCACTATGAACAACAATAAAATGTACAAAGCAATGTGCAAAGCTATAATCATGCATAATCCAGGAAAACAAATTCTTACATTGTCTGTACCTGAAAATGTATCTTTTTCTGCATTTCAGGTTATTCACCTCTCTGAAAAGAGGCATGTTTGACATGATTTATTGTTGAATTGGCCAAAATTCTAGTGTTCCAAAGTAGTTTTGCTTTATAATTTGTTATCATCATCATATATATATATTTTCTCCTAGTTCTTCTGAACCTGCATTAATTCATAGAAGTCATCCTAGTTTTCTTTGAAACTGTCTATTTTATTCTCTCTTATGGCACAATAATATTGACATTAATGGACAAAAAAGTCATGGTATATGATAGTAATGGAATGATATTAGACTATAAGAAATGACAAGGAGGATGATTTCAGAAAAGTCTGGGAATATTTACATGAACTGATGCTAAGTGAAGTGAGCAGAACCAGAAGAACATTGCACAGAATAACAGCAATATTATATAATGATCAACTATGAAACATTTAGCTATTCTCAGCAATACAATAACCCAAGACAATTCCAAATGATTCATGATGAAAAATGTTATACACCTTCAAAAGAAGAATTGAAAGATTCTGAAAGCAGAATGAAACAGAGTTTTTCCCTTTGGGTCTGTGTCTCCTTTCACAAAATGAAAATATATTTTGCATGATCACACATATATAATCTATATAAAATTTTTTGCCATCTCAGAAAAGGAGGAGTTAAAGGGAAGCATGGAGAAAGAGAATTCAAAACTCAAAATTTTAAAAAAAATGAACGTTGAAAATTGTCTTTACAAGTAATAGTGGAAAATATTTCAAAATTTTTATTTCAAATTTTTAAAATTATTTTATTTTAAATTTTATTTTATTTTTTTATTTTAAAATTTATTATTTTATTATTTATTAATACAATTTATTATTTTATTATTATTTTAAAAATTATTCCATTATACTAAGATATCATCATTTGTTTAGTCAATTCCCAATAAGAGGACATTTCTTTATTTTAGTTTTATATTTTCACTACTATAAAAAGTTGTTATAAATATTTTTTGTACATAGAAGTTCTTTCCCTTTTTTATCTTTGGGAATATTAGCCAAGTAATAGTATAGGTATATCAGAAGGCATAAACTCTGGACATAATCTCAAATTGTTTTCCAGAATAACTGTACCAAACACAATAATGTGCTAATGTGAATGTTTCCCTATAGTCTCTCCAGTCCAGTATTTTTAATTATTTTTTAAAATTTTCTCAATAAAATGCCAGTTTTATACCCAGAATTTAGCAGAGTACTTTGCACATATTACATGTTTAAAAAATGCTTATTAAATGACTAACTTAGGTGAGCCCATATTAAAGTAGGTAATTTTGTTTCAAATATTCTATGCCACTACTTGAGATCTGGTAGATTATGATGTCATTAGATTAGTACTGGAAACAACAAAGAAGTCTAATTCCATGAAAGGTCAGATGCAGTGGTAGACTTTATAAGGAGAAAGAATTAAGTTACCATCTTATCAGATACAGAGTCATGGGAAAGGGCCATAGATTAGAAGAGTATTTAAGAATCAGGAGGAAGTGATCATCAACAAGTCTATGACTTAAGATCAACATTTCAAGACCTAGGGAGAAGAAATAAAGTTTGATACCAGACAGATGGAGGGAAAATATCCAAGTTTGAGTAACGGATTTCAGAAAATTTCTCAAACTCAGTATATTGAACTCAGCAATAATCTTATAATTGGGGGTATATTGGTCTTGCGTTTCTAGATGAATCACAGCTGTGCACGTCTAGATCATATTTGCTGCTTCATATATGGAAGACAGCTGTGTCAAGACAGCAGTAGATATTTTTGAGTCAATGCATAGAGAAGAAAAAGGCAGAATCAAAGAAATTTTCAAATTTTCAATTTTGATTAACTGAGAAAATGGGAATGCCCAGAAGAAACAGAGACTTTAGAAGGCAGTACAATATTTTTTTCTTTGTTTTGCTTTTCTATGTATAAGAATGAAGGAGGGAGAATTGTTATGGAGAAATAAGGAAGTGTAAGTCATTGGCACAAGCCATGAGAATAGATAAAATTATCAAAAAAGAGAATTTAAGACCAAAATTTAGGTAGAGACTTCTTTTTTTAAAGAAAAAGGAGAAGGAACCATCTAAAGAAATAGAAGGAGCAGGGAAGAAAGACTGTCTGGGGTGAAAAGGAGAGTGGGAAACAGGCCAAGTGAGGAGGAGTAATCAAAAGGAGATCTCATATCAAATGTCAAAGAATATTTAAAAAAAGAAAAGAAACCATCAACGTTTGAGAATAAGGAACATGGGAAAACAGACACATTAATATGCTATTATATAATTTTGTGTTGTTTCTGTAATTCTGAAAATAATGTAGGACTTATGCAAATAAAAATCATTAAAGTATTAATGTCTTTTAACATAGTAATTCCAATATTGAGTATATACCCCAAGGAGGTCAATGATACAAAGATGCTATATACCATAAAATATAGATTCAGCTTCTGTACAATCAAAACAAAGTGGGTGTCCATCAAAAAAATGAATCAATCACATGAGTTATGCTGCATTGAACTGTAATTGGACTGTAAGAAATTATACATTTGAGGAATTCAAAGAAACATGCAAAGAGTTGGATGATATGATGCTATCTGATCAAATATAAAAGTACAATATACAGAATGACAATAATTATGCAAATGATAACAATCCTAAAAATATCAGTAGACCTCTGATAATTATGCAAATGATAACATGTACATGTCAAGTTATCTCTTTTTTTTTTTCCTCTAGGCTCCTGTAGAAGCTGCCCAACTATCCACACACTCCGTCACTATACCTAGAATGTACCTCTTCCTTACTCTTGCCTCCTAGAACCCCTAACTTCCTATGTCAGTTCAAATGTCTGATTTCCCCCCTTGTTAGAATCCTAACCTCTGAAAATTATTTGGTATATATTTCAAATGTAATTCTCTGCTTTCAATTTGTTTCTTTCCAGTAGAATCTAGATTCCTTGAGGAATGCTTTTCATTTTTGTCTTAATATTCTTAATTACTAACACAATGTCTGACTTATAGTAGGTTCTTAATAAATACTTATCAGGTGAGTTAAATTCATTTCTTCTCAGGAGAGAGCTAAGATACACACAAATGGAATGAAATATACACTATCAGATATAGTTACTCTTCGTTTAAATATCTTTTTTATTACAAGGAATGTTTCAAAAGACTTAAAGGATAGATGATCATCAGAATCAAACACTGGAGAACAAGTCAAGGAGAATAATGAGAAAAAATGGCCATGGAAGTCATGAGTGATTTCATCAAGGATATATTTCAACATGGTAGGTATGTATGTAAGATTACAAAGGGTTGAGAAGTGAATGAGAAATGAAGTGTAGATAACTTTAAAATTTCTAAGGTTTTGAAGAGGAAAAAAAAAGAGAATTTGAGGTGGTAGTATGGTCAAGGGAAAATTTTTATTCATTTTTAATTGTTTAGGCTTAGATGGTACTGAGCATGCTTATAAGCTAAGGGGAAACAGCAAGGGAAATTTGACAAATTGAAGATATATAAGAAAATGAAGTAACCCCTTAGAAGAAATAGGATAGTATATTAAATATCTAGGTAGATGTGACATAAATATATCTGATATATGTTTTATGTGTATTATGTGTATATATTAATGTATTATGTATGTATATGTGTGTATGGTGTATATATATACAACTAATTTATACACTCATAATGTGCATGTAAATACACATACATAAATGTGTCTCAGTGTGTATATATGCATATATGGATTTATGCATATATGTATATATACATGCATATAAGTATTTGCATGATTTGTGTATAGATGATATATATATATAGGTATATATATATATACACACACACATACATGTGTGTTTTGTACATACATATATATAGGACATCTAAGTGATATAGTAGATAGAATAGTAGACCTAGAGTGAGAAAGACTCATTTTCCTGAGTTTAAATCTGGCTTCAGACACTACATATGTGATCCTGAGCAAGTCATTTTGCCCTGTTTGCCTCAGTTTCCTTATCTAAAAAATGAACTGGAGAAGAAAAAGATAAATCATTTCAGTATTTTTGCCATGAAAAGTCCAAATGGGGTCACAATAATTCAACATGACTGAACAATAGCACATTTATAGAAATTGCACACACGCACACACATGCATTCTGAGATTCTATGCATGGATGTTTATTTTTCCATACACTATTTTTATATGTGTATCTATAGTATATATATGTATATACATATATGTACATATATAATATATGCTGAATGTGTGGATGTGCATATATGTGCATATAATCATACAACATATAAATATCATACATTATATGTCTATATATGTATTTTCATATATACATATATAAATTTATTTACATACATATGTGCGTATGTGTATATATGTATATATTCACACATGTATGTATATATATATATATATATATATATATATATATATATATATTTGTAAAACTAAGGAACTGGAAAGGACATCAAATATCTCTACATGATACCCAAACAATTGAAAAAATAAAGACATTTAATAACACTAATTATTTTGCATTAGGCAATACACAATAATTCTTAACTATACGGTCAGATTTATTTAAATTAATTAAACCAAATAAGACTTAACTGATCCCCTTCCCTTTGATACAGATAAGAATACACCTGGACTATCTTTTTTTTTTTTTTGCTGAGGCAATAGGAATCAAGTGACTTGGCCAGGGTCACACAGCTAGGAAATAGTAAGTGTCTGAGACCAGATTTGAACTCAGGTCCTCCTGACTTCAGGGCTGGGGCTCTGTCCACTGCTCCACTGAGCTGCCCTCTGGACTACTTTCTATAATACCTTCTCACCTATTTAATTGAGAATTGCTAATTTCTAAGTTATGCAAATCAAGTCACTCTTTTTAGGACAGAGTTTTGTATCTCACCAGGGTGAGAGTTACAAGAACTGAGTTTTAATCCTACTTCAGCTATTTCCTATTTGAGTGACCTTGAACACATTAACTAAACCTTCCTTTGGAACTCCAAACTTCTTATCTGAAAAATCAGAGCACTGATTTCTAATATCCACTCAAGTCTTACATTCTATTCTATTTTTTAATAGAAATATTCAAGGATATCAGAGTTGGCTGATTTAATTGTGTGAATGGTGTCTCTTCAGAAGTGGATTGTAGGTAGATCCAATATCTTATTGAAAAACAATAATAAGATAAAAGTTCTTTCAACTTGCAAACTTAACACAGGGTGTTTTTGATTTTTGTTTTTGTCTCAGAATGAACTTGAGAAGTTAGTCTATTTTGACTCCTTTCTATAGAGAAATGTGCAGAAAGGCAAAGTAAAAACTAATTTGTACATCATATTGACAAAAGTGGAACATGCATCATTTCTAGATCAATTCAATCCACCAATCATGAGCACACAATTGAACTTATGAACAATTCAGGAATTCTTTCCCTCTTTACCTTTGTTTATGAAAAGGCAATGCTATTTCTAGTGTTGTAGAAAGAAGTATCATGCTCTATGTTCTATTGATTATTGATCCCCTTTGCCACAGTTTACCAATCAAACCAATGGATATTTGATAATGTACATCTTTCCCAAATAATTTCTCTGGTTATAAACTTAATAATTATTTACAAAGTGATTGGAAAACTCACTGAAGTTTGGGATGGAAGGGGTGGATCATTAAGTTTCAGCCTCTAGGAAATAGGTCACAGCATGTCATCAGCAGAGCTCAAACATTGGTAATATGGTCATCAATTATCCTGACCTGAATGTAGTTTAGAACCCTGGGAGGTTATGCACCCCCAAAGAAATGAATTACTTTACTATGGGATTAAGTAACATCGCTGTGGATGACAGGTGATCTGTGTTTGGGTGGAAAAATTTCTCAAAAATAAAAAATGTGTACTTTTGTTCTCCAGATAATTTTAGTGACTGGATCTTTGTGAGTTGTGCATATGAATTCAAATTTATTCATATGCATGCTTATTTTTCCCTTGAAAAAATTTAATTTGTTTTTAAGTTTGCTCTTTTCCCCATCTAAATAGCTGAGCCCTTCAGGATAAATTTTCTGCCTGGCAACTATACAAAGCTAAAATCTTTCATAGAATCACATAAAACAAAATAAATTAATTTCATTAAAAACAAATTAAAATACCATCTTTTTTTTTTGTTGTGGTTTTTAAATGCTACTGCCCTAAAATGCTGCCCTATTGGGAAAGGCTAATTTAAACAAATGGGCCATAGTATATTTTCTACCATACCCTGGAACTCTGCCAGGTCAGGCCAAGCTAGGAATTCCTACAAGGGTCTTTATAGAAAGTCAGGGGTGAATTTTGATCAGAGGGAATCATCTTCAACTTACAAAAAGAGAATTGATGATTTCCTTTATATTTTCTCCTATCTAAAGGTACTATACCGATTATACTCTAGTAATTCTGTGCCTGAGTATATACATTTAATTGACAATTTTGATCCCCTTTTTTCATTTTTCTTCACATTTCTCAAACTCTAAGCTTCATAGTGTCAGGGTTTATGTTTAGATCATTTAATTTTTATATTACCTTACTTAGCTACAGTTAGATGCTCAGTGAATACCTTTAGTGGACACTCAGCTTCACCTAGGTCCTACCAATTCCATTCATTAGGACAAGTACAGGCACAAAGCTAATCTCTGAGGTAATGAGGGCTCAGACCTGTTAAGGGTTTGGAGGCATTTGGCACTCAGTGAAGGAGGCAGAATGGCCAAGAACCCAGTGAGTCAGGGGACCATACTGTCACTATTCAGTGCTTGAGTAAACTATTCGCCTAGCCATATCCCATCTGCAAACCAAACAGAGGACAATGAAACATTGCCAATTTATTCAAGTAAGGAGAATTGGAAGAATTAGTTCAGAAGACAAGAGGAACACTAAAGAAATCTATTCAAATACATTATGTTAAGCTGCAAGTCAAATAAAAACTGAATATGGTTACAAAGATATAATCATGTAAAATGATTTGATGAAAACTTTGTATAACATTTGTAATATTTCAGCATGGTGTTATTTCCTCCCCTGTAGCTATATTAAACCTGCTTTCACCTTCTATAAACAAAAGTAGAATGTTCATATTGAAATAATACTGAAAATACCCATCCCCAAGGGGACTAGGGTACTAATGTCTATTCTTTATACTTTAAAGAACAAGTCCATAGAAAGCATACACAGTAAATGCCAATGTACTTGGAAACTGACATGTTGATTATCATGTTTGGATATTATTCACTTTATTTATCTTTTCAAATATAAACATTGGGGCTCTTTTTGTAAATATTATCTGCATTGGAAAGCTACTGCTAATAAAAATCTACATCTTCTTGGCTACTAAATCTACTGAAATTCACTATAAACATATAGTACTCATTATAAAAACATATTTTTGCTCCACACACAAAAGACTTTGGGGAGTGCAAGGATTTGGAGTGGGGAGAGAGTAGTTTAAAGCAGGTCAGTGGAAAGATGTAATTAGAGCTGTGTGGGCTTGGCAAAATCCTCCTAAACAGCAAGATTGTGATTATTTTTGCCAGAGCACTCTAGGCTCATTGGGGGTCTCGTATAAGGAGGGCATGATTCCAATAAGTATCCTCTGCAATAGAATGCAATAAAATGAGGGAGCTAATAAAAAAAGAAAGATAAAAAATACAACACACGCACACACAAATGTACACATACTTGTATGCACACACATATAGGAAATATACTCAATGGGAGATGCTTTTCACCATAGATAACAATATTAGCTTTATTGTGTGCTAGCCAATGTGTTAGGTGAAAATTAAGAAATCATCCACTGCACAGAATTCACAATACTCTGTAAAGGATCTAAAAATATGAGAGTCCAGTTTCAATTTTCACTTGATCCTGTTCTAGTTGGGACTTCAGTTGTAAATAAAAGTTTTCAACTAACAATAGTTGTGGTTATAGTTAGGCTAATGGATGTTCACTAATGTAAGTCTAGCAATAGAATATTGATCCTAGGAGTACTAGGAAAGTCATTTACTTTACTTCATGACAATAACATAATCAATACCTCCTTCAGTATTAACATATACTGAGGGTCAAGAGACCCTCAATCTTGGGGTGCTGAAAGGCTGTAAGAATAAAAGAAAAACAGAGTCATAGAAGACTAGATAATGGTGAAAGGAGAAGTTATAAGACATAAATTATATGTCACTAAAGAGGAAACTAATATATTCCAGGTATAACTAGTTGTTCATCATTGCTTCACAATAGGGATGGAATTTAATCTGAACTTTAATATTGTCTACTTTGAAGAAGTTATCCTTTGAATCATGGGATCTCAAAATTAGAAGGGACAGCAGAGGTCATCCAGTAGAGTGTACCTGAATATAATTCAATGAAAAATCATTTATTAAGCACTTCCAATATGCAGACCAGGTAGAAAAGCATGGCAGTGCTTAATTTCAAGGAATTCTTATTCTAACATATGTTAGCTGTAAGTGAAAATGTCCTTATGTTCCTTAGAATAGGCAGCAAATGAGAGAAGTCTCTTCTTTAATGCAATTTACTTTGTTAAAAGAATATCCATTTCTGATATTGAACCAAATTGTATTTTCTGAGTCTTTAGTAGTAAAGATTGCCAAGGAGGTAGGGACTAAAAACAATTGAATAACAATTGGAATTAGTGATGGAAGGGAAGTAGAGAGGTCTTCCTTAGCCTTCACCGGTGTAACACTAGGAAAACAATATATTTCCTAGTTACATGTAAGAAAAATTAACAATAATTTAAAAATTGTGAGCTTTAAGTAATCTCCCTCCTCGCCTCTCCTGTTTGAGAATGCAATTTGATATCATGTATACACATAAAGTCATAAAAACATATTTCCATATTAGCCCTGTTGCAAAAGAAAATATGGATAAAACAAGAAAAATAAGGAAATTAACAAAAATATGCTTCAATCAGTATTCATAGTTCAGCAGTTCTTTCTGTGAAGGTAAATAGCACTTTTTCTTCATGGATCCTTTGAAATTGGGTCCTTGGATCCTTGTCATGATCAGAGTAGTTAAGATTTTCACTGTTAATCATCATTAAATATTCTTGTTATTCTGTATAATGTTTTCCTAGTGCTGCAGATTTCACATCGTAACTATTTAAAAAATATTTATTTATTTTTTTTTAGCACAC
Source organism: Myrmecobius fasciatus (assembly GCA_023553655.1). Lineage (NCBI taxonomy): Eukaryota > Metazoa > Chordata > Mammalia > Dasyuromorphia > Myrmecobiidae > Myrmecobius > Myrmecobius fasciatus. Next base: position 14,656 of record JAJPUD010012828.1, read on the forward strand.
ATTGATTTATAAATCATGTTGGAGGAGAAAAATCAAAGCAAAAGGGGGAAACCATGAGAGAGATACAGAACAGAAAAAAAGATGTAACATAGCATGTGTTCATTCAATCTCTTTAGTTCTTTTTCTGGATGCAAATGGCATTTTCTGTCCAAAGTCTATAAGGATTGCTTTGGTTCACTGAACCACTGAGAAGAACCACTGAGAAAAACCATGTCTTTCATAGTTGATCATCACACATTCTTGTAGTTGTTGTGGACAGTATATTTCTGGTTCTGCTTGGTTTGCTCAGCATCAGTTCATGTAAATCTTTCCAGGCCTTTCTAAAATCATCTTGAAACTCATGTTTTATCAAACAATAATATTCCATTACCTTCATATACCACAACTTGTTCATCCATTCCCAATTGATAGCCATCTACTCATTTTCCAATTCTTTGCTACCACAAAAAGACACAACTCCATCAACAATGTATTAGTGTTCCAGTTTTTCCACATCCCTTCCAACATTTATCATTGTTTTCCTGTCATCTTAGCCAATTTGAGAGGTGTGCAATGGTATCTCAGAGTTGTTTTAATTTGTATTTTTCAAATCAATAGTGATTTAGAGCATTTTTTAATATGACTATAGATTTACAATTGTTCATATAAGTCTTCTCAGATTTTATTTTTTTGAAGGCGTCCTGCTTGTCATTTCTTGCAATACTGAAATATCCCATTATAATCATGTACCCCAACTATTTTAACCATTCCCCAATGGATGAGCATCCTCATAATTTCTCATTCTTTGACACCACAAAAAGAGCTTCTATAAATATTTTTGTACACAAAGATCCTTTTCATGTTTCTTTGATCTTTTTGGTCCATGGTCCCAATAATGGCATTGCTAGGTAAAAAGGTATGCACAGTTTTAAGCTTTTTGGTGTCTTCAAATTTTTTTCCAAACAGTGCTTCTCTATTTTCCCACATCCCTCCCCTCCAGCATTTTTTATTTTCCCCCTCTCCAATATGAAAGGTATGAGGTGGTGTCTTAGAACTGGTTTAATTTGCATTTCTCTAATTAATAATGATTTAGAGCATTTTTCTTATTACTATTGATAGCTTTGATTTCTTTTTCTTCTAAAAAATTATCCTTTGGGTGTCTATCAACTGGGGATTTTTTAATATAAATGTTGGCTCAGTTCCCTATGTATTTCATAAATGAGACTTTTATCGGAGAAACTTGCTCTAAAATTTCCCCCAGTTTTCAGGTTACTTTCTTTTTACAGCTGCGTCATCTTTTTATTTATTTATTTATTTTTAATTTTCTGTTGAAATCAGTTTTGTTTGGCCATAAATTGTTCCATTATCCATGTCTGAAATGTATGTTTTTCCATGCTCTCCATCTTCATGTACGTGTCTTAATTTGTATGAATGTTTTCTTATACCAGAGTCAGTGCTCTTTCTTCCTTACCATGCTAACTGTAACTATTAAGAAGTATTTTCATACATTCTACATATTTTCAATGTCTATTCACTGATTTGAATTCTTTTGTCTGAGGCAAAACAAAATAAGTTAGTCATTTGTCAAAATTACTTCAAAAGTTTGAGTAGAATGATCATGTGTTCTTCTTTTACTATTTCACTTCCAAATGTCACCATCATTCTTCTCTTTTCTAGACTACATTCCTACATTTCATGCATTTACTTTATTATTCTGCCTTTTATTGGAATCATTATCCAGTTTGTCAATGTCCTTCTTAAAAATGAACCATTATAGAGTGTAGAGCAGCTAGCACTTTTCTTAATCTGATCATTATTTTGTTGTTACTTAAGTATTACTTCTATTAGCCATATTAGCCATGTCATACTATTGATTGAACTCAATCTATTGAAATTATCAGTTTCTTTTCATATTGATAAAATATGAATAAAAAAATCTACATTTCTTCACTCCTGTACTATTACTTTTTTGAACTAAAATATAAAACTTTGCATTTATCACTGTTAATGTTCATCTAATAAGATGTGACTATTCTAGCATTTTGGACTCTTTGGAGTCTAATACATTCAAGATGTTAATCATGACATATTTATGCCATCTACAAAGTTGATAAGCAAAGTCTTTTTTTTCTAAGAAAGCAATATAAAGTTGTTCACTAGAATGAATCAAAAACAGATTCTTGTGTACATCCATTATTTATATATTTGTATTTTAAGCAGAAAATGAAAGGATTTCCAGCAGTCAAAATGCCAAAGTAAGCAGTGATGACCTTAATTATTCCATATTAATTCCCAAACAACTATGAAATCTCAAATTAATTCTAGAACAGCAGAAGCAGCATATTTATATTTACATATATTTATATATTCATTCATATGCTATGTATGTTAGCATGTTTATTTACAAGTCACCATTCTTTGTGTTTGTGTTCTTTGATTCAGTTATTCTTAATTCATCTAAGTGCAATATCCAGCTAACATCTTCTCATATTTCTCACAAGAGTATCATGTAAAACTCAAAAGCCTTGATGACATATAAGTATACTACACATTTAGTCTTGCACTAGCTGGACAGAAAAGCAAAAGAGGAATTGTTTTACAATTATATACATTTTTGACTGTGAATGTTTTAACCATCCTTCAATATCTAACTATAATCTTACCTTCTCCAAAATACTTCTCATCTAAAAGTATCCCTCTCTCCTTTGAATTCCTTTATAACCAAGCATCTGTATGATTTATTTGGCATTGATTTGCTGATTTTTTTTAGCTATTCCAAATATACTAAACTTAATACAAGGATTATTCGAATTTTGTATTGATTTACTGCTATGACTTTTCTTTTGATATGAGAGTTCATATGTATTTGATAGTTGTTTTCTGTAATGCCAACTGCTTTATAGTAGGAGACGGTAAGAATACTGACAATTTCATTAATTATCATTTGAGTTATTTTACCTAATTTTGCAGTTACATAACTGCTTATTAAAATATTTATCAAAATAAATCAATTTAAGTCAGCAAATATTTCTTAAGTAACTATTATGTGTGAAGCATTACTATAATAAATACTCCTGGAATACAAAAACAAAAATCAAATTTCCCTTTCCATAAAGAAGTACACTATACCAAGTAGGTGCAATATTTACAGTAACAATAATAATAGTAATAGTAATAATAGCTAGCATTTGATTAGGGCTTTAACATTTAGAAAGTATTTTCCAAATATTACCTGAATCCCAAGGATGGTATTCCATGACCAAGTAGGCTTTATACCAAGAATGCAGGGCTGGTTCAATATTAGAAAAACTATTAGAATAATTGACTATATCAAACCAAATTATATATAACCAAATTAACAAAAATCATATGATTATCTCAATAGATGCAGGAAAAGCATTTAACAAAATCCAACACCCATTCCTTTTGAAAACACTAGAGAGTGTTAAGGACCATGACTAAGTGTGAAGGGGCATGTCAATTCTCCATAAGCCCCCACAGCTGTGAATCATAACACACTTGAAGGAATTACAAATCAGCCTTTACTGACACAGATGTTGCTTGTGAATTGAGAATGAAATAAATTGGAGGCAAGAAGGAAGAGGAGAAAGGTCAGAGAATGCAACTGCCTTTCAGTCTCCTTTTATCATTATCATCCTCTCACATGAAGGGATTATTCTGCTGGTCAGAATTCCATCGCCATCAGCCACAAGCAAGTGGCTCCCATAACAAGAGAGAATAAGAATAAATGGAATTTTCTTCAAAATAATCAGTACCATTTACTTAAAACCATCAACAAACATCATATGTAATAGGGATAAACTAGAATAATTCCCAATAAGATCTAGGTTGAAACAAAGCTACCCACTATCACCATTACTATTCAATATTGTGTTAGGAATCATAGCTTTAGAAATAAGAGAAGAAAAAGAAATTAAAGGAATTAGAGTATGCAATGAGGAAAACAAATTATCACTCTTTACAGATGATAAGATGGTATACTTACAGAATCCTAGAGAATTAACTAAAAAGACTACTAGAAATAATTTAGAACTTTAGCAAAATTGCAAGATACAAAATAAATCCACATATATCAACATTTCTATATGTTACCAACAAAATCTAGCAGCAAGTGACAAAAAGAGAAATTCCATGTAAAATAACTGTAGATAATACACAATATTTAGGAGTCTACCTACCAGGGCAAAGTCAGGATCTATATGAACACAATTTCAAAACATTTTCTACACAAAACATCAATTAGAAAAATATCAAGTGATCATGGATAGGCCAAGCTAATATAATAAAAATTATAATACTACCTAAATTAATCTACTTATTCTGCGACATACCAATCAAACTTTCAAGAAATTATTTTATAGAGTTAGAAAATAATAATAAAAAAGTTCATCTGGAAGAACAAAAGCTCAAGAATTTCAAGGGAATTGATGAAAAAAAAAATACAAATGATGGTGGCCTAGCTGTACCAGACTTAAAAGTATATTATAAAGCACTGGTCATCAAAACCATTTGGAACTGGCTAAAAAAATAAGAGTAGTCAAAAAAAAGAAAGAAAGAAGAGTAGTCAATTAGTGGAATAGATTAGGTTCACAAGACACAATATTCAATGACTATAGAAATCTAGTGTTTGATAAACCCAAAGACCCCAGTTTCTGGGATAAAAATTCACTATTTGACAAAAATTGTTAAAAAAAAAACTTGGAAATTAGTATGGCAGAAATTAGATATTGACCTTCACCTAATACCTTATACCAAGATAAGGTCAAAATGGGTTCATGATATAGACATAGGGATATTATAAGCAAATTAGAAAAACAAAGATTATTTACCTCTCAGATCTGTGGAGAAAAAAGGAATTTATGGCCAAAGAAGAACTAAAGTACAATAAGGAATACAAAGTGGATAATTTTGATTATATTAAGTTAAAAAGCTTTTGTACAAACAAAACCAATGCAGACAA